>APFE031568693.1:0-61437 GCA_000404065.3 Pinus taeda
AAAAACATATTCAAGACGAAGAACACCTCAGTATGCGGACGCAAAAAATACAAGATATGTTCCACCACATCGTCGTGAAGATGAAAAATCTAATGTGGAAGCACAAAGGATAAAGGAGGGTAAATGCAAGTGCTGTGGTGAAAAGTGGGACCCCGAACATAGGTGTGCTAAAGGAAAAGAACCAAAGAACCTATATAATTGTGAAGCAACCAATGATTCAAACAGTGAAGATTCTGACATAGAAGAAACAGAAGATGCCCTAGAATTCTCACCAGAATTAGATGACGAAAGTATTCCGCAAGTGTCAGTATCAGCTATGACAGGTATATCACAACCTCAGAGTCTAAAGTTGAAGGGACACATTAAGAAGAACAACGTGGTGTTCTCATTGACTCTGGTAGCACACACAATTTTTTGGATGCAACCATGGCCAAGAGACTCAATATTTTTTCATTTCCCTTACCAAACATGAAGGTAATGGTAGCAGACGGTAAGAGGATTGAAAAGGTGGGGAAATGCCATAAGGTTAAATTGCAAATTCAAGACTTCAGTTTAGAGTCTTCGTTTTTCACAGTACCGTTAGCAGGAGTAGATGTAGTCTTAGGTGTCCAGTGGTTACGAACTTTAGGTACTTATGCCGCTAACCACCAAGTACAATTTATTAAATTCAAATTGGGAGGTCAAAAGTACAAATTACATGGGTTCCAAGCACCAGAAAATCAAATTGTATCATCATCTCAGATGATGAAGATGATTCGAAGGGGAGCACCTGCTTATGTAGTACAATGTCATCAGTTAGAAATGTTATCTGCAAATATGACCAGTGAAGAGTCACCAGAGATACAAGATCTAGTTAGGAAACATGAAAAAGTATTTCAAGACCTACCTCTAAAGATGCCGCCTAATAGGGAAATTGAGCATACAATAGAAGTCAAGGTAGGATCAGACCCGGTCAACATCAAGCCATACCGATATCCACATCACCAAAAAACAGAAATCGAGAGATTAATCCAAGACCTCTTAAGGTGTGGAATCATCTCTAAAAGTAAAAGTCCTTACACTGCTCCAGTGGTCTTGGTAAGGAAAAAAGATGGGTCATTCAGGCTATGTATTGATTATAGGGGATTAAACAAAATAACAATTAAAAACAAGTTTCCAATTCCCTTTATCGACGAAATGTTGGATGAGCTACATGGCGCGAGGTATTTCTCAAAATTGGACCTAAGATTAGGCTACTATCAAATTAGAATAAGATTAGAGGACATACCAAAAATGACATTCCGAACACACGAAGGTCACTATGAATTTAAAGTAATGCCGTTTGGATCAACCAATGCACCAACAACGTTTCAAGCAACTATGAATGAATTATTTCGCCCACATCTCAGAAAGTTTGTATTAGTATTCTTTGACGATATTCTAATTTACAGTAAAACTTGGAAGCAACACTTGCAACATTTGGACAAGGTTCTTACACTACTTAAAGAACACCAATTTTACGCAAAAAAATCCAAATTCACCTTCGGAAAGGAAGAAGTAGAATACCTTGGACACATTATATCCCATGAAGGTGTAAAGGTGGGCCCTAACAAAATCAAAGGTATAAAAGAATGGACCAAACCTGTTAATATATCCAAGCTAAGAGGGTTCTTAGGTTTGACGGGATATTACCGAAGGTTTATTAAAAACTATGCACATTTAACTGCACCTCTAACAAATCTTTTAAAGAAGAATTCGTTTCTATGGGATGAGGAAGTAGGAAGGTGTTTTGAAAAATTAAAAGAAATTATGTCTAATGCTCCCGTATTAGCAATACCAGGTTTTTCTAAACCATTTATCATTGAGTGTGATGCTTTTGGATTCGATATAGGTGCAGTACTAATGCAACAAGGACATCCAATAGCTTTTGAAAGCAGGAAGCTCAACAAAAGAGAACGCCTCAAATCCACATACAACAAAGAAATGCTCGCTATCATGCACGCACTAGCTAAGTGGAGGCAATATCTTTTGGGAAGCAAGTTTTCTACTGGAACAGACCATAACAGTCTCCAACATCTCCTTCAACAAAAAACACTTTCCAAAGAACAACAAAGATGGATTGAAAAAATTGCCGCTTTTGACTTGGAAATACTACATAAAAGAGGTAAAGACAATGTAGTAGCAGATGCCTTATCCATGAAAGATGAAGAACCAACACTACTTGCAATTTCGGTTGTTGTTCCTGAGTGGCTTAACGAAATTCGAAGTGAGTATGCCAAGGATCCAGAAATAATAGCAATAATCAATAACCTTCCCAATAACTCAAAATTTGAGTGGAAGAATGATATCATATGGTATAAGGGAAGGATATATCTAAATACAAATTCCAAGTTTAAGTTTAAAATACTCAAGGAAGTACATGACTCACCGTCAGCTGGACACGTAGGATTCTTTAAGACTTACTACAATGCACGTCAATCCTTCTTTTGGAAGGGAATGAATCGTGATATTCAGAAGTATGTAGCAGAGTGCGACACATGTCAAAGGAATAAAAGCGAAAATATTACAACACCAGGATTACTTCACCCCTTAAACATTCCAAATCAGAAATGGGAAGAAATCTCAATGGATTTTATCGAAGGATTACCAGTATCTGAAGGCAAGGACAAGATTTTTGTAGTAGTCAACAGAGTCACCAAATATGCTCACTTTATGGCAATAAAGAAGTCATACTCAGCAAAAGAAATCGCTGAAATATTTTGCAAAAATATATATAAGTTACACGGTTTTCCGAAAGTCATTGTGAGTGATAGAGATGCCAAGTTCAAAGGTAATTTCTGGAAGGAATTGTTCAACCATATAGGAACTTACCCAAATATGAGTTCTGCTTATCACCCTCAAACAAATGGCCAAACAGAGGTTGTCAATAAATGTTTGGAGGCCTACCTACGTTGCTACGCTACAGAAAAACAAAATAAGTGGGCTCAATGGTTACATCTTGCTGAGTGGTGGTATAATTCCACTTATCATACATCAGCAAAAATGACGCCATTTCAAGCTCTATATGGATATGAACCCCTGAAATGGAAAGATCTAGCTATTGTCCAGACAAATCTACTTGTTGTTAAAGATCAACTAGAAGAAACCCAAAAAATCGTCCAAATATTAAAAGAAAACCTGAATAATGCAAGGAATCATATGAAGCAACAAGCAGACCGTAACAGAACCGAAAGAGAGTTTGAAGTTGGAGAATGGGTATTTGTTAAGCTCCAACCATACAAACAATTATCCTTAAAACAGAAAGGAAAAAACAAATTGACACCAAAGTTTTATGGACCTTATCAGATCAACAAAAAGATTAACCAAGTTGCGTATGGTTTAAGCCTTCCAGAGACAAGTCGTGTTCACAACGTCTTCCACGTATCTTGCCTTAAAAGGGCACTAGGTAACAATCAAATAGCACAAACAACACTTCCATCCCTTGATGATGAGGGAAGAGTCATTTTAGAACCAAAAGGTATTTTGTCTACTAGAGAAAGAAAGCTTCGATATCATACTATCAAGGAATATCTGATCAAGTGGAAGGACTTGCCCGAAGAAGAAGCTTCTTGGGAGAATGAAGCCTTTTGTCAACAACATCCGTTGTTACGTATGCTTTGAGGACAAAGCATTCTTTCAAGAGGAAGGCAATGTTATGTAAAAATTAGTTAGATTAGATTATTATTAAATATTAGTTAAATTAAGATGAAAGGGCACGATCATAAGATCATGCCCTTTCCCCAAAGGGTGTTCCTGGGGGTATATAAGCCAGGCTCCTGCAATTGTAATATCATCATCTGTAATTTCATCTCTTTAATAAAATATTTATATATATATTCTGCGTATCAGGCATTTTCTATTTCACCAACCTTAAGAGTGTAATCACTACTATATCTTACACATCATGCTCTCATTCCCTAGAGCCCCAAGCAGTTATAAAAGAAAAATCAACAAAAGGCAAAAGGCATATGAAGAAGGGTGGAAAAACAAAGGTCAGGTTAACTCATATACCAGGATTGCTCCCTCCTATATCTATACACCCAAGTGTGGGCCTTCGTCATCATAGTTACCTTTATACCATGGCATGTAGCTTGGAGCTTTCCTTTGATGCCCCACTTTGTTCCATCATTATATCACATGACACCAGCCATATGACAGATGTACCATGGACCTATCACTCCCTTAGAGGTTGAAACCACTTAATAAGGTCCTTGATTAACCTCCTCGAACTTGGAGACACATGTACACTCTAAAGCCCATTATGGAAGGGCATGCCACTATGAAGTGCCCACTTGGTTCCACGACTTGTAAGCTCATTTGCTCAATTACACTATGATTTGTTGTACTCGAAGGTGAAGAGACGCATTGGATTGTATGTAGGATTGCAAGTGGGTCTTCATCTTGGGGTTTGGTCTCCCTATACGAGGTCCGAGCCCTCTAGAGGGTCATATTGGCATGTATAAGGTGTGCGTTGAGAGCCATAGGCCTCCACTATAGTAGAGAGTAGATAGCCAAGCCATGGTATACTTCAGCACCACTCATTGCTCGCTCATATTCCACTTATTTGGTGATGATGATGCACCTGGACCACCTTGCCCAATCGGCTACACACACGTACACCACACACTTGGCAGTTGATCCAGGGCCCTGATGGGATTGTGTCTCACCATGGGAGACAAAGGAAGGGCTTGCACCATTATTCTAGCCCTTGCAAACAAGATACATGCTTGTTCAATTCAGTTGGAGACCCATGAGGATGATTTTGTGCCCCCACATCCACTTAGGGGCACCACAAGTCATTTGCTTGGAGATCAAGGGGCCATCCCCTTCAACACTATTTTTGGAGCCCTTTTATTCATTTTGGCACATGTTGGACTCCATTTGGCCTCCCAACAACCCTCCTGGCTACTTATCTATCATTTCGGTCATCTTGAGAGGCTTATTTTTCATATTATGGAGCTATTTAATGGGCTTGTCACCAAAAGGTTGTTATTTGTACATTATTTTATTATTAGGGGCATCGTTAGGCCTAATTAGGCAATTTGAATCCCTTAGAGGATCATATATATTGATGAGAGGTTCATTTCATTCCTCACCATCACTTGGATTTGTATCTTTCTCTTCTTGAGAACTCCACACAACCTATTAATGGATGAATTGGAGGATCTTTAATGCATTTTGATGTTTAGATTATTGCTACTCTATCTTGGAGCTTCTCTCTTGTAAATATGATGGATGGATATACTCTTGTTGTCATGTAAGTTTCTCTTTTATGCAAAAAAAATTATTATATGTCTAATGTATGGAATGTTGTATCATGATGTTGCTTGTTCTCTAAGTTTATGTGAAAATCATGAATCACTTGGTAATCTTGATCTATTGCATGCATTATTCATTTGGCAAAAAGAGCGAATGTTCCTAGGTATTAACTTAGGAGGTTCAACCTTGAAACTCCATCTAGCTTTGCAAAATGAAGTATAAATTCCTTGTGTGACCTAACTAGCACCTTTCTAGACTAGCAAAGTTACATATTGGACTCCTTGTTGAAGCAAAGGTCCAAAAATCAAATTTCGTTCTTGACTCCATTCTCCCAATAGGCTAGTCACTAATCCTTGTCTTAGTGATCACATTAAACCTTTCTTTTCTCCTTTTTTTCCTTTTTCTTGCCTTAACCCTTGTACCGTCTACGGCCTAGTGTGAATTGCATTAGGGATCTCCTCTTCAAGTGTGAGTTGGTCCACTATTGTGCTGGGGTTTTCTCTAGGTGCCCTCCAGGTTTCAACGAAATCCTGTGGCTATATATCGAGATATCCTAAGCCCTAGCCCCAACTCTATTGTTGTCCCTAAGTGTCCTTGGTTAGTGGCATCTAAGAGATTCTACTTCCCTAAAAACTCAAAGGAAGTTAATCATTCATTTGACTTTCCTCCATCTTTGCTTAGCCTACACATCCTCTCAAGAATCATTCAAACCATAGGCCAAGCTAGGGCTTTCCCAAGGTTCCCTTCATGCACCCACAACATAACTCTTTCTTATTACGCAAGTCCACTTTGGAAATCTTGTTTCTAAAGGGGTTCTTAGGTCTAGGACATTCCTCACTAAGGAATACCTCTAATCCCTAGGTCCTAGCATCCCTCAAGCCTTTCCTAGAGAGCCCTTCATCTTGCTTCTAAAGCAAGCAAGCCCTAGTATTTGAGTCTCTCTTGTGAATGGGCTCTAGAAATCACTATTTTTTCTATCATTGACTCATCATTCTTGGTGATTTCTTATACCGAGACTCCTCCCAGCAATGAAAGTCTGTAAAGAGCAGGGGGCATTGACTGAGGTGATAGTGCATCCTTGTTCCATTATTGCCACTTGATCTAGTAGTAGTCCCTTTGGAACCACTCCTAGGACCCCTGCTAAATTGAGTGGTAATAGTGCTAACTATCATGAACATTTCGGAGCGTTAAGAATCTTGTCAGAGGCTGAAGCAACAGATGTAGCAGTGGATCAATTAATTAAGGAAAGAAGCGACCCTAGGAAAGTTCCTTGTTGCAGCCAATATCATTGGAGTAGCACGAGTTATTTAGGGCAACGGAGTATTTCCTTAGGAAGAATCGAACTAGGGTTTGAAGGCCAAGATGATTGTCAACATGAGGGTTTAATCCTATGGAGCTATGCAGGTCGAGCTTCTTGTGTAGCGGAGTATTATGGTCGAGGGTTAATCCTGTGGATCGATTACGGCAAGTCACGTCTCTCGTCCTGTACAAAGATATGAAGTAACTCATGAAAGGCTGAGAATTGATGCACAATAGTATTTCCTATAGCAGCGTTGTTATATTCATCGAGACTGTTATCCTTGTAGCAAAATTATGCCCAAGTTCCAGGTTTTCCATTTTATTCATTATTGTGTAAATTCAATCATTTATTGAATAAAGAGGCTAGTGTTTCATTGGCAAAACTGATCTATGTTTTATGTGTGAAGTTTCTACTTGTTCTCATTTTTGCCAAAAATGAAAAGCAAAATGTATATGCTTGAAATGTGTTTGACGAAATGCCCCTAAGAAAAATTTGAGTGCTTTTGGCATGTTTAGGACTCAATTCGAACAGATCATTATAGTGTTCCTTAAGACCATCAATATATATATAAAGTGGGCATTACACCAAGCATATGATCTTGGTTGAGATAAAGGATCATGTGATCCTCATGTATCAAAGAATAAGATGACAAAGGATATGTTCAATGCCATAGAATTTTCAAGAGTTGGAACATAAAAAGGAAGATGACATTACAAAACAAACTTAGATCCATAGAGATGACCAAATCAAACACAACCACCAATTACCTTATAAAGATCACACAGATTTGTGATCAACTTACAACAGTTCGGAGAAGGTTAAATATGCAAAGTTAGTGAACATGGCACTGAATAGCTTCGAGAAAACCTTCCTAACTCTTAGAGTCTTTTGGATGACTATATCCAAGAAGCGGCTTGAATGGAGTCACTGGCCAGCAAGAAGGATGGTAAAGAGCACCTAGTTCTATTTGGTCAGTCAAATAAGGGCAGAGGTGAAGGGCCTAGCAACAATAAGGGAAACAATGAGAAGTCAACCTCATAGCCAAAAAATAAGGACTTGAGTAAAACCAAATGCTTTGTTTGTCATAAGCATGATCATTATGTATCATAGTGTCCAAAGAAGAAGGGTAAAGGGGAGTTGCAGCAGAAGTAGGTAGTAACTCTACAAAAACTCAGCTGAATGAGTTTGTTGCAAATTCAAGAAGGATTTCCCGATGATATCTTGCCTTTCTACTAACACGATTCTGAGGAATGTGTGGTATGTGGACAGTGGGGCATCTTGACATGTGAAATCAACCTAGTAGATGTTTTCTACTCTGAAGAAGCAAGAGCTAGGAGTACATCTTGAGCTTAGTGATGACGCCAAATTCCCAGTGGCAGGAGCTGGTACTATTCCCCTCTAGCTCAAGTCAAATAACTACATAGACTTTGACGATGTCTTGTTTCTAACAAGTCTCAAGAAAAATTTAATTTCAGTTTCAATTATGAAATATATGAACTTTGCCATGGAGATCAAGAATCAACAAGTCTTCATCAAGCCAAAAGATTCTAGCCTAGATACAACTCAAGTAATAGGGGTTAGAGAACGTAATTTGTACATGTTGCAGAGAACCTATTCGATCCTTGATGCATAATAGCGATAGCTTGTGCGAGTTGTGGCACAAAAGGTTGGGAAACTTGCATCATAGAGCATTGCCTACTCTTAGGGAAATAGTCACAGGTCTTTTAGAGTTTAAAGTAGCACGGTGTATGTAGAGAGTGCTCGTTTAGAAAACATGCCAAGCAACTTTCCCAATCAGCGAGCATATACCTAAGGAGATTCAAGACCTAGTGACAAAGGTGTAAAAAATCGATAAAAATATTGCTTATTGCAATCAACCGGTAATTATCTAATGTATTTAATTCTGAACAAAATTATTTTCACTGCAAATGTTGAATAAAAACATGATTGCAATATTCACCAATAATAAACTACGAAAACTCTAACAGAAGAGACCAATCACAAAATGGATACAGATATTTTAGGACAAAACATCCCTAGAAAAACCCTGAAGGGAAAACCAATTCTTCAAATCTTAGGGTTTTACTAATCTTCAGCAAATTTTCCAATTGATAAATATTACAACATTGTTTGCCAAACCCTGACAAAGCTCCGACAAAATATTTTCTCACCTCCACAAGTCAATCTAACCACTGGAAGGCTTATGGCCTCTCTCTGCAACCAAACACAGCTTTCTCTACAATCTGCACTGTGAATTCCTACAATCACAATGATTTCTTGCAATTCGCTCTACAGTTGGAAATCTCAATATGCTAAATTGGCAACTCGTACGACCTCTCCTAGCAATCTTATACAACCTCTATATTTGCAAAATAACTCTGGGAGAATTTCTCCTCCGATTCTTGGAAACTAGAAGAATATTGATGAAAAAAACTCAGAAAAAAAATTTACTGCTTCAAACTACTACAAAAACCCTCAGTGTCAAACCCCAAGTTATCACTACGCCTTCTTCATTGCAATGAATGATCTCCAAGAGTACTCATCGATTTCCTTTATAATCTCTCGTTGAGAAATCAATGGCCAAGATCTAGATCTGAAATGATCTAATCGATGACTAAGATCACTTAGAAACTTTACTATCATTGCGTCTTCTTCACTGCAATGAATGATCTCCAAGACTGCCATCGATTTCCTTTATAATCTCTTGTTGAAAAATCAACAGCCAAGATCTAGATCTGAAATGATCTAATCAATGGCTAAGATCACTTAGAAACTTTACTAGAAGTCTCTAGAGGAAAAGTGATCATGTCTCAATTATTACTAATTAATTAATCAATTTCTCTAAGTTAAAACTTATAAAAATTATTAAAATTAATTAATTAATTTAGTTAAGAAATTTCCATTCAAAAGGATACCTTGGGCTTGGAGCTATTTTGTGTTCTTGTGATCCTAGCCTCACTGACACCACCTGAGGCTATAACACCTATCTTAGCTACATCAACCAACAAAAGGATGAGGACCAAGATGTTTCGAAGATTGAGCCTAGATCATCAGCAATTGCTATAGTACAACAACCTCATGTGCAAAGGGAAAACAAGAGCCCCTTCTACTTCTGTCAGGAGACCTAAATTGTTCACTCAAACATTGAGGGATGTTTAGGAGCATGTTGAGACTCTTAGGAGCACATTCAAATAAAGTAGACCTCTGAAGAAGCTTCTAGACTATATGGCATTGATAAACAACATTCTAGATTATGTGCTTTCAAACTTTTAGGAGGTAGCGAACCATCAAGTATGGCAAGATGCCATGGAGTACACCTCCAACATGAACAATGATGTTTCGGACATTGGGACATGGTGCTAAGATCGGGGGGGAATCAGTTGTGAGAGTAATGTTTTTAAACTCATAATCAAAATCAAAATCGATCGAGAGTCAACTTTGACACCAACTCGAACTGGAATTGAATCGGAAGTATATAATTTCAATGACTCAATTTACTAAAAAATATATAGAATACTTAGATTTTAATTAAAACATAATTTAAAGCTTCCAAACCATTAGAGACAAATACGTAAATTCTTATCATACATATACCATGTAAGAGAAAATACATCAAAAATTTTCAAAATGCCACCAAGTGCAATACATATCAACAACAAAATACATAATTATTAATCAAGGAAACTTTAGATGGCCTCTAGACTCCATGAAAAACATACTACAACCATCTTCTTCAAATTTTGCAAGCTGATTTTGCAATTCCAATCTAGTTTGTCCAATCTCTTCTAATGAGGTCATGCATGGCGCAACTTGACCTCTTATACCAGCCAAGTGTTATTTCAACATATGAATCCCCCTCGGACCTCACCCTTTTTATGCATTTCTTGCAATATTTGAAATAAATCTATAATGTCCTAGGGTGATATTTATTTGCCCTAGGGTTACTATGTTTGCTAGGGTTACAACAAATCAACAAGATTATACAACAATAGTATTCAGTTACTCAACGGTAAGCAACATTGGAATAGCACAAAAAATCCACATTAGTAAATATCTCCAATAGTGATATGATTCTTTCAACCACACAACAATAGCAGTGCATGTTTATATAATAGTATAATAATTTCATCAACCATAATGCAAACATGCAATGAATTTGGGTTTTCCACATCACTTATGATACTTTAGCCCAACACTTAGAGTTGATTGCCTAATACATTGAGTTATCCAATTCAATAATCCCTCAACGCAGCATTGATGAACAATGCCAACAATTTATAAACTAGAACTATAGTTATACTGTACTAGGTAGGTTAAATCAAATTATCATCCACTGTATTCGGTTCACTGTACAGAATACAGATGGTCCAAATGTAATCCACAATTCTCGTACTGTTACCGAGTTCCAGAATTCCATGTGAGTTGATTGTCAAGCTAGAATAGGGCTCGATCCTTCTGCTCATAGTTAGACGCAACCTTGAATGGCAAGTTACCGACTCAAACTGCAAGATTTGGTACTTACCACCTTAATACCCCCTAGCTATGAATCTGTTGTCCTATTTACTCCGAGTAATGTTTGACTACCCCACTATGGCCCCCCGCAAGTGGTTGTCTCTCAGACAGGCCTTAAACTAGCTCGAATCTCTTTCAAGTGATTATGATCCTTGGAACAGGACGTGGATTAATTCTAGTGCCAACATGATTCCTTCCCTTGTGCCTCACTATCCTCGAGATAGGTCTCGGTACCTAGGAATAACTTTTTCTTAATAACCAATCCACCAAATGAGCATATGAGAGGATAAACCGCAAATCAATTTCTTGCTTGCCCAATACACAAAACGAAACCTTCAACTTGTTGACATAGACTGTCATTGATGTCAATATGGCAATATTCTGGATGAGTAAACAATGATGGGAAGCCATTGGAAAGACATTGGAAATCATCGGAAGAGCTCATTGGAAGCTCAAAACAGGAGCAGTCAAAGAAAAGCCAGAGGAAGAAGTTCAACGGAAGAAACAAAGAGGAACACGTAGCGGAGAAGCATAAACAGCGGTATCGAAAGCCATAGGAAAGCCAAGTAAGTGTAAGAGCGGGAGATTGAGGAGGAGCCATATCGGGATCCAAAGAAGTCAACAGAGGAGCCAAAAGAGCGAAGGAGTATATAATATAGGCAGAAATCAAGAATACGGATGAAGAGTGAATGCATGTGGTTATATTCCAAAAAGCAGGTTTGAAATAGTGACAGTGGTTTTCGGGCGGACTCAAGGCTGTAAGTGGTATTTAGGGCTGATCCCCCGATACCATTCATCCACTGACGCATGGCAGGAGAAGGAGAGAGGAAACTGCCTTATCGGGCAGGTAATCCTCGTGCATGTAGCTCACCCGAGATCATTATTGAGCGTTGGATCAAATGCATTTTGATCTACGTGCAAGATCACCGAGCAACTTTGTTGGTCGGGGGTAATATCAACTGTCGGATGGGATGGTAAGATCTACGGTGGAGGATTGATCCGAAAAAGGCAAACATCGAAAAATATGCATGTGCGGACCCAACGATATATATGTCTGGGTGTATAAATAGTTGAATTCCGGCTAAGTGTTTCGGAGCGGGGTTTTCAGTGTATTTCATATGTATCCTTGTATTCCAGCTTTAAGCCTTGCCACATTAACATATGTGATTGCGATATATATATATATATATATATATAATATATATGGACCCAGGGGACCGTTACAATATGATGTATTGTTATATCGCATCCGCCTATCGGAACTCTCATAGCGCAAGTTATAAAGGGCTATCACCCCCGAACCACCGATTGCGATATGTATGCGGACCCGCTACAACGTTATAACATGCCCTATTGTAATATCGCGTCCGTCACAATATCGCAAGCCTTGTTGAAGTTTTTGCCACATTAAAATCCGTCGATTGTGATATAATTGCGGACCCGACTACACCATTATAGCATGGCTAAATCAAATGTTGCATCTGCGGTAATAGCAATGTTCAAAGGAATGTCGATCTGGTGATTACGATAAGGGTATGGACCCAACGGACTTATTAATAACTGTTTAATACCATATCGCATCCGCTCCGGTCGGCAGTTGGGAATCGACTATTTTACATGCGAACCTCCGGAAGCGGTGATTGCGATAAAAGGATGACGTGGCATGTGGGACCTTTTATATGGCTAGTCTCTCTTATATGGTTTCCGTGAACAATTTATGTATATTGTATGAATATTAAAAAAGGGCCTCTCTGACCCTCTACCACATTAACGTGTCCTGTGTGTATTGATGGATTTGAAGAGACAAAGGAAGCCGGAGAGTGAGCGTTGAGGAAGCCGAAGAGCCAGCAGAGAAAGGAAGACAAAGGTCAGGGGTATTAGGAATATAAAATAGAGAACAGGGAAAGTTTTGGGTAACTGGCGAACTATAAGAAAATAAAGGAAGTCGAAGTTCTGGCAGAAGTGGAAGGAACAGGAGGACAGAAGTAAGTCATAGGCCAAGCAGGGTTGGGAACAGAGAATTACAATTTACAACCAAACAAATCCAGACGGTTTAAAGCAGAGGGTTGGAGCCCTTGAGGTTGGTGCCTTAGAACTGAAAGGATTGGTGTCCTTGGGAGTTGGTGCTCCTAAATTCAAGGTTGGTGCCTTGACAAGACAGAGTTGGTGCTCTGGAGGTTGGAGCCTCACAAAGACTCCAAGTTGGTGCTTGGCAACTAATTGAAACCATATCTATATATATTATATATATATTGTACTTGATTTATTGCAAATATCACATTAATAAAAGCATCTATTCCTGTTATCTACTTCTGCGTTCCAAATATAAATGTTTTTAACTGATATACATAATAATTGAAAAGAAATATTGACTCACCCCCCTCTCAGTATTTCCAACAATTGGTATCAGGGCGGGCTTCTTCATATCAGCCTAACAGCTTGAAGAAGGATTCTGTTCGATGGCGCAAATTTTGGTTTATGGAAAAAGAGAATGTCCTATTACTTAATGTCCCTTGGACCTAGGGTTTGGCAATCAGTTTTAAATGAGTACATAGCTCCTTCCACGCTTCCAACAGATCAAGACGAGAGGAAAGTCTACATTGCAAATGTAAAAGCCTTAAACTCCATCACTAGTGGAATCACTGATTCTGAATTTACAAAAGCCATGAATTGTAACTCTGCCAAAGGAGTATGGGATAAGCTAATTAGCTTATACGACGGGGACTCCAAAGTCAAGAAGGCAAAGCTTCAAACACATAGAAGGCAATTTGAAAGTCTAAAAATGGATGATGAAGAAAATATTGCATCATACTTTCTCCGAGTATCTGAAGTGGTCAACTCACTTAAAGGATTGGACGAAAACATTGAAGAAAGCACCATTGTTCAAAAGGTCTTAAGATCTCTCCCAGATAGATTTGACTCCAAAGTAAGTGCCATAGAAGAAGTGAAGGATCTAGATACTCTCAAGATGGATGAACCATGGAGTCCTCATTGCCTATGAGATGAGAAAAGGTTGCCCAAGTTCCAAAGATGCAGCATTCAAGGCCTCAAACCAAAAAAGAGGAAAGAAAGGAATGTTAGTAGTGATGACTCCGACATTGAATCCGAATTGGCAAAATTTGTATGAAGGTTGAAGAAAGGATCTAAGCTAAAAGGTAAATACCCTCTTATTTGTTTCAAATGTGGAAAAATAGGTCATTATGCTGCAAAATGTCCTCATAAGCATGATAGTGATGGTGAAGAAAATTCTAAAAGGATGGTATACAAAAAGAAAGGGTTCAATAAGAAGAATTTCCTCTCTAAGCAAGATAAGTCTGATGAAGATGAATTTGTAGTCATCAAAAAGAAATCAACTAACCAGTCTCCTCATTGCAAAGGAGGTAGTGAAGAATCAGATGAAGAAAATGACCATGCTAAAAGCCAAGATGTATTATTCATGGCATTCACAAATGATGATGACTCAGGGCTAGATGGAAATGTAGATGAATTGTTAATAAGCACCATTGAAGAAAATGAGAAACTACGGAATAAAATTATTTCTCTTAAAGGTAGAAAACGAGGAAATAAAAAGAAGGGAAGATCTCTTGAAAAATAAGCTAAAAGAAAATGAAGAAGCTTGCGAAGAACGTGAAGCCGAAATAGTATCTCTAAGGAAGGAATTGGAGCAAGTTAAAAAGGGTTGGAAAAGCTCTCAAATACTTGACACTATCCTAAATAATCAAAAACCTCAACATGACAAATCTGGAATAGGTTTTAGAGGAGAACATCAAGTACTAAGAATAATGCGAAAAGCTATGCCAACGTACTTTCCAACAACCCAAAAGAAAAAATATTATTTCATCAAAGGCTCATCCCAGATCCAAAGAATGAAGAGAGAGTAACTCCAAGGAAGAATGTTGATTCGAATCATGGATGTTACAACAAATACAAAACAGTGTTTCATCAAAGGCCCATCTCAAATTCAAAGAATGAAGCGGGAGTAACTCCAAAGAAGAATGTTAATTCAAATCATGGCTATTACAACAGGTACAAAACTATCTTTTTTGGGCATTGTTTCTATAGTAAAAATTTTGGTCATCAAGCTAGACATTGCATGGCTCGTAAGAATGAAACACCAAAACTGAAGGATCAAATAAACAAACCATATGGCCCCAAAGGGCAAGGACAAATCAAGACCTACAATTCTTTTGATCCCTTGGCCAAATTTGATCTGATTTGCTCATTATGTAATAATAATGGACACAATGAACAAAATTGCCCACTCAAAAGAGGAAAAACAAGAAGTGAGAATCCCAACACGGATAAATGTGGCCCAGCTCTATGTGCTCAAAATAATGAAAATCATTGGTTTGTGGATAGTAGGTGCTCCAGACACATGACAGGGGACAAAAGAAAGTTTATCTCATTGAACAAAAAGGAAGGAAATGTATACTTTGGAACTGGATCTGCCAAAATTGCTGGAAAAGGAATTGTTACTCTTATTAATGGAAAAGGAAAAGCTCAAAATGCTATGCTAGTAAACAGGCTCAAACACAACCTCCTGACTGTTAGCCAAATCTATGATCAAGGACATAATGTTGTCTTTAGCACCAAAGACTGTGAAATAAGGAAATCTTCCTCAGGGGAACTTGTGGCGAAAGGGGTTAGAACACCAGACAACATCTACATTCTGAACAAGATTCAAGAAGACAAATGCTACTTAAGTCAAACAGATGAAAGTTGGTTGTGGCACAAGCGACTTGGACATACAAGCTTTAATAACTTGATCACTATCAGCAAGATTAAAGCAGTACGAGACATTCCAAAGTTATTCAAACCGAATCAAGGAATATGTAGTCCATGTCAACATGGAAAGCAAACCAGAACTAGCCACAAGACCAAGGAGTTTTCTACATCAAAGCCTTTGGAGATCATCCATGCTGATTTATGTGGACCAACTAGAACTCTGGCACTCCAAGGAGAAAGGTACTTTGCTTTATTTATTGATGACTATACTAGAATGATGTGGATATATTTTATAAAATATAAATCCGAAGCATTTGAGTGTTTTAAGAATCTTAAAGCTCTTGTAGAAAATGAAAAGGATTCAAAGATTAAGTGCCTCAGAACAAATAGAGGGGGAGAATTCACATCAAAAGAATTTAATGAATTCTGTAAAATAAATGGAATTAAAAGAGAACTCTCTACTGCCAGGACACCCAAACAAAATGGGGTAGTTGAAAGAAGAAACCAAACAGTTCAAAAAATGGCTAGAACAATATTAATAGCAGCTAACTTACAGCGAAAATTCTAGAGAGAAGCAGTCGAGACAGCTGTCTATACCCTGAATCGAACTCAATTAAGACCAAACAATGAAAAGACTCCTTATGAATTATGGAAAGGAAGCCCTGCTTCAGTAAAATATTTCAAGATTTTTGGAAGCAAGTGCTTCATAAAAATCAATGATGCCTCACTAGGAAAGTTTGATTCTCGGGTTGACGAAGGGATCTTCTTTGGATATTCTACATAGAGCAAAGCCTACAAGTGATACAACAATCGACTACGGAAAATAGTGGAAAGCATTGATATAAAGATTGATGAAGACCTTCCACAAGAAGAAATTGAAGAACATGAAGTTGATCCTCTCATTGAAGAAGAAGAACCTGAAAAAGAAGAAATAGATCAAGAAAAACCCAAAGAAAGAGAACCATCTCAAACCCCTTCAAAGATGAAGTTTCTCCAAAAATATCACCCAGAAGAGCAGATTATTGGCAATGTAGATGAAGGGATGCAGACACAAAGAAGAATGATAAGTACACCAAGGAAAAGTGATGGTGCTCTTCTATCCATGATAAAACCAGAAACATTTACTCAAGCAAGTAAGGATCCTCATTGGGTAAAAGCCATGGAAGAAGAAATGTCTCAAATTGAGAAGAATGAGACATGGGAGCTGGTACCTCATCCAAAAGACAAAAACATAATAGGAACCAAGTGGGTATTCAAAAACAAAATGAATGAAAATGGACAAATCATCAAAAACAAGGCAAGGCTTGTTTGTAGAGGCTATTCACAAATTGAAGGAATTGACTTTGAAGAAACATTTGCACCAATAGCTCGTGGGGAAGCTATCAGGATGTTCTTGGCATTTGCTTGCTCAAAAGGATTCAAAATCTATCAAATGGATGTAAAATCAGCATTTCTGAATGGGGAACTCAAGGAAGAAGTCTACATGGAGCAACCAGAAGGGTTTAATCTAACAAAAAGAAAATACTTTGTATGTAAGTTGAAAAAGGCATTATATGGGTTGAAACAAGCTCCTAGAGCTTGGTACGCAAGATTGGATCACTATCTACAACAACAAGGCTTCAAGAAGGGGGTGGCAAGAAGTAATCTCTACATAAAGACAAATGAGGATAAGTCACTAGTCACACTTGTTTATGTTGATGATCTGATTTTTGTTAGTAATAATGATGAGATGAGCCATGAGTTTTCTCAAAATATGTCAAAAGAGTTCGAGATGTCAATGATACTAGAGTTAGCTCACTTCCTTGGACTACAATTATCTCAAACCACGGCAGGCATGTTTATATCTCAAGCCAAATATCTTAAAGACATGCTTAAAAGATATAGAATGGTAGATTGTGCACCCATGAGCACATCTATGATCACAAGTTGCAAATTGAGCAAAAATGATGACTCCCCTCTGGTAGATGCAACTCATTATAGGTCAATAATTGGAGCCCTTTTGTACTTAACTGCTACGAGACCCGACATCATGCAAGCAGTAGGAATGGTGGGAAGATTTCAATCAGCTCCTAAACAATCCCATTTGTTGGCTGTGAAAAGAATTCTCAGATACCTGAAAGGAAATCCTGATTTCGGTCTCTAGTACCCTAAGAGCTCAACTCTTACCTTGACTGCATACACTGATGCTGATTGGGCCGGAAGTGTCGATGAACGAAAAGTACTAGTGGAAATGCATTCTTCTAGGGAGACTGTTTAGTATCTTGGCTCGACAAAAAACAGATATCCATATCACTATCTACAACTAAAGCCGAGTATATAGTTGCCGCAGATTGTTGTACTCAAATACTATGGATGAAGGAAGCTCTAAAAGATGTCAACATAGGTACAAATCAGCCAACTACCATCTATTATGATAACACAAGTGCGATCAGCCTTAGCAAAAATCCAGTGATGCACTCAAAGACCAAACATATACCAATCAAGTCAAAAGATGGCAGTTATCTCTTTAGCATCATTTAATTTGATTCATAAATATGTTGCAGGACAAGGGGGCCAGTTCGATAGGGGGAGTCCCTGAGCACTCCTTTGCTATTGATGTCAAAGGGGGAGAGAGGAAGAATATTGCCATCAATAACAAAGGGGGAGATTGTTGACCTAGATTGTCATTGGTGTCAATATGGCAATATTCTCGATGAGTAAACAATGATGGGAAGCCATTGGAAAGACATTGGAAACCATAGGAAGAGCTCATTGGAAGCTCAGAACAGGAGGAGTCAAAGAAAAGCCAAAGGAAGAAGTTCAACGGAAGAAACAAAGAGGAACACGTAGCGGAGAAGCATAAACAACGATATCGAAAGCCACAGGAAAGCCAAGTAAGTGTAAGAGCGGGAGATTGAGGAGGAGCCATATCGGGATCCAAAGAAGTCAACAGAGGAGCCAAAAGAGCGAAGGAGTATATAATATAGGAAGAAATCAAGAATACGGATGAAGAGTGAATGCACGTGGTTATATTCCAAAAAGCAGGTTTGAAATAGTGACAGTGGTTTTCGGGCAGACTCAAGGCTGTAAGTGGTATTTAGGGTTGATCACCTAATACCATTCATCGATTGATGCGTGGCAGGAGAAGAAGAGAGGAAACCACCTTATCGGGTAGGTAATCCTCGTGCATGTAGCTCACCCGATATCATTGTCGATCGTTGGATCAAATGCATTTTGATCTACGGTGCAAGATCACCGAGCAGCATTGTTGGTCGGGAGTAATATCAACTGTCGGATGGGATGGTAAGATATACAGTGGAGGATTGATCCGAAAAAGGCAATCGCAAGCCTTGTTGAAGTTTTTGCCACATTAAAATCTGTCGATTGCGATATAGTTGCGGACCCGACTACACCATTATAGCATGGCTAAATCAAATGTTGCATCCGCGGTAATAGCAATGTTCAAAGGAATGTCGATCCGGTGATTGCGATAAGGGTATGGACCCGATGGACTTATTAATAATTGTTTAATACCATATCGCATCCGCTCCGGTCGGCAGTTGGGAATCGGCTATGTTATGTGCGAACCTCCAGAAGCGGCGATTGCGATAAAAGGATGACGTGGCATGTGGGACCTTTTATATGGCTAGTCTCTCTTATATGGTTTTCGTGAACAATTTATGTATATTGTATGAATATTGTATGAATATTAAAAAAGGGCCTCTCTGATATTTTTTAATATGCAACACTGTTGTAATTCGGCCCCTCTTCCACATTAACGTGTCCTGTGTGTATTGATGGATTTGAAGAGACAGAGGAAGCCGAAGAGTGAGCACAGAGGGAGCTGAAAGATCAAGCGAGCGTTGAGGATGCCGAAGAGCCAGCAGAGAAAGGAAGACAAAGGTCAAGGGTATCAGGAATATAAAATAGAGAACAGGGAAAGTTTTGGGTAACTGGCGAACTATAAGAAAATAAAGGAAGTCGAAGTTCTGGCAGAAGTGGAAGGAACAGGAGGACAGAAGTAAGTCATAGCCCAAGCAGAGTTGGGAGCAAAGAATTACAATTTACAACCAAACAGATCTAGAAAGTTTATAGCAAAGGGTTGGAGCCCTTGAGGTTGGTGCCTCAGAGAGTCAAAACTGAAAGGATTGGTGTCCTTGGGAGTTGGTGCTCCTAAATTCAAGGTTAGTGCCTTGACAAGACAGAGTTGGTGCTCTAGAGGTTGGAGCCTCACAAAAACTCCAAGTTGGTGCTTGGCAACTAATTGAAACCATATATATATATATATAATATATATATTATTGTATTTGATTTATTGCAAATATCACATTAATAAAAGCATCTATTCCTGTTATACTTCTGTGTTCCAAATATAAATGTTTTTAACTGATATACATAATAATTGAAAAGAAATATTGACTCACCCCCCCTCTCAATATTTCCAACAATTGGTATCAGAGCGGGCTTCTTCATATCAACCTAACAGCTTGAAGAAGGATTCTTAGTCATGACGAGAAATCAAGAAGTGTTAGGAAGACCTCCTCTGTTCGATGGCGCAAATTTTGGTTTATGGAAAAAAATAATGTCCTATTACTTAATGTCCCTTGGACCTGAGGTTTGGCAATCAGTTTTAAATGAGTACATAGCTCCTTCCACACTTCCAACAGATCAAGACGAGAGGAAAGTCTACATTGCAAATGCAAAAGCCTTAAACTCCATCACTAATGGAATCATTGATTCTGAATTTACAAAAGCAATGAATTGTAACTCTGCCAAAGGAGTATGGGATAAGCTAATTAGCTTATACGACGGGGACTCCAAAGTCAAGAAGGCAAAGCTTCAAACACATAGAAGGCAATTTGAAAGTCTGAAAATGGATGATGAAGAAGATATTGCATCATACTTTCTCCGAGTATCTAAAGTGGTCAACTCTCTTAAAGGATTGGACGAAAACATTGAAGAAAGCACCATTGTTCAAAAGGTCTTAAGATCTCTCCCAGATAGATTTGACTCCAAAGTAAGTGCCATAGAAGAAATGAAGGATCTAGATACTCTCAAGATGGATGAACTCCATGGAGTCCTCATTGCCTATGAGATGAGAAAAGGTTGCCCAAGTTCCAAAGATGCGATTGCGATAAAAGGATGACGTGGCATGTGGGACCTTTTATATGGCTAGTCTCTCTTATATGGTTTTCGTGAACAATTTATGTATATTGTATGAATATTGTATGAATATTAAAAAAGGGCCTCTCTGATATTTTTTAATATGCAACACTGTTGTAATTCGGCCCCTCTTCCACATTAACGTGTCCTGTGTGTATTGATGGATTTGAAGAGACAGATGAAGCCGAAGAGTGAGCGCAAAGGAAGCTGAAAGATCAAGCAAGCGTTGAGGTAGTCGAAGAGCTAGCGGAGAAAGGAAGACAAAGGTCAGGGGTATCAGGAATATATAACAGAGAATAAGGAAAGTTTTGGGTAACTGGCGAACTATAAGAAAATAAAGGAAGCCGAAGTTCTGGCAGAAGTGGAAGGAACAGGAGGACAGAAGTAAGTCATAGGCCCAGCAAGGTTGAGAGCACAGAATTACAACCAAACAGATCCAGACGGTTTACAGCAAAGGGTTGGAGCCCTTGAAGTTGGTGCCTCAGAACTGAAAGGACTAGTGTCCTTGGGAGTTGGTGCTCCTAAATTCAAGGTTGGTGCCTTGACAAAACAGAGTTGGTGCTCTGGAGGTTGGAGCCTCACCAAGAGGTCCAAGTTGGTACTTGCAATGATGAAACCATATATTAAATTATTATATATATATATATATTATAATATTATAATATATCTGTACTTGATTTATTGGGCAAATAATCACGTTAATAAAGGCATTCTTATTTTTTTTCCTGTTTATCTATTTGTGATTCAAATATAAATGTTTTAAACTTGATATTATACATAATAATTGAAAAAAGAAATATTGATTCATCCCCTCCCCCCCAGTATTTCCAACACAACTAGACAACGAGCTTCTACGACGTACCAAAATATGCCATCAATAGAATTGACTGCAAGGAAACCCTAGACGACCTTGTTGTGCTTATGTTACTCCTTTCATAGGCACTGATTCCAATCGAAAAATTTATGTAGTACTTCAACTAGTCTTTCTTAAATTCTCCCCAATATTCTTTCTCCATGAATCAAACAGTAGATGAGAGAAGTTATTGTGCCAAACCAAAAAAGGGTATCTAAGAAGGGTGGGATCAACTCCACCGAAACTAGACAAAAGGATTAGATAAGGTGGGATCACCTCCACCGAAGCTAATAAAGAAGAAGGGGTTAAACCTAAAGAGCCTCAGCTCAAGAAAACAAAGATATCAAATCCAAATTGAAGATGCCAAAATGATTCCAACTCTCCTCTATTTAAATTTTATAGATTCTCTCATGGGGTTTCTCAAATATGAGGGGTTGCAACTGTCACCCCCAGTTTGGGCATTTTTGCCCCAGTCTATTGGAAAAGTAACTAGGTTCGGTCTTCATAATTATCATTGTACTTATATCAATTTTTATTTCATGTAAAAGGAAGAAAAAGGAAATTTATATTATTATTAGTTTCACTAGCCAAATCATGTTCTTCATGCTCATAGGGTTTATTGAGTAAAAGAATCAAAGTTCCATTTGGACTTCTTGTGAGAAAAGAGAAATAATTTTATCTTGAATCAAAAGATCTATTTGTCCTCCAGAAGGACAAGTCGGCTTGCCCAAAAGATGTGATTGTTCGCATAAACAAACAACTATATATTGGCACATGTTCTCCTTCATTTTGGCAAGCAATTTTCGTTGATCTTTTGTGACAATCTCTGTGGTAGAAAAGTGAGTCTCCTATGGTAATAAATGCGAGTTTCCTAAGGCTAAAGTTCTGAAGATGGTGCGAATTTCTTGAGTTCAAAAAATCTGAAATGATGCAAGTTTCCTAAAGTTCCAGTTCCAAAGAAGATGCGAGTTTTCTGAGGGTAAACTTCCGAAGAAGACATTCACTAATTATCTGTGGAAATGGAATTCAGATCACACATATTTTGGGGCTAATAAAGAAGAAATGAGGCTATACTTCTATGAAGCAATACGAGCTAAAATGAAGACCTATTTTTTGAGTTTTTGATGATTCTCTAGTGGACCATATGGAGGGCTAACTTGGGGCATTTGTGAAGGTACTAGTCTTGGTCTTGGGTCTTGGATATTTCACTTTGATTTGAATCTATAAGAAGAGGATTGTTTGGGTTTTCCCCCTTGAGGTGTTTTGCCCTGGCTTGGAACCTACATCTTTGTATTTCTTTGTCTCTTGTGATCTTCATGTACTATATTTTGGTAATTGCTTGATGAAGAAGAGAACATAAAAATTTAATAAGAAGCCAACAAACATTCACAAGTAATTATCATGCAAGAGGAATCATCCCTAATCCACTAGCAACATGATTTCTCAACACAGTCAACCCAAGATGTACCCAATGTTGCCCCAAACAATGGATAATTGGGTTTTCCCCCTTTATCAAGACTATAGCCTAAAGGGTTGGATAGGTTATTTCGTCCTTCTATAGGCAATTAAATCATAGGGGGCATTACAAAATCTATTTGCAAATTCAAATATGCAACATTGAAATCCCTATCTTAAATTCTCATTATGCAAAGTCCATACTTCAAACTTTAAAGGTCAAACTGGTAGTAGGCTTAAAGTTCAGAGTACAACTTTAAAGACATATGGCATATCCTAGCTAGGACAGTTACCAAACTAGCTCCAAGCTCAAGTCTCACAAGTTGTTGTTCAAGATTTCAACACTACAAAACTCCAAATGCTCACAAATGCTCAACCACAAAAGTGTGAGGAAAACCCGAGGTGGGGGGGGCAGTCTCTTTATAACAATTTTCTAAGGTTTAGAGATTAGGTTTTTCTTTCTACTTTTTCCTTGAAAACTTCAAGTCCCTAGATCTACTCAGTTGAGCAAGTAAGAACTCAACCAAATAGAGCTAGTTTGGTACTGAACCAGCCAAGCAATGCTCTAACTCGGCTGGTTTGGTACCAAATCAATCGACTGAAATAGAGTTGAAGACCGATCAAAGCAATCCCCAGTCAACTCAGCTGAGTTTACCACGCCCGAGTTGACTCAAAACATAGGTTGTGAGTTCCAAGTGGCTCTACAAGATCAAGCATGCTGCAAATGGCGACATTGAGAAGTTTAAGGCAAGGTTTGTGGCAAGAGGGTTCTCACTACAAAGAGATATTCGATCCAATCACCAAGTATAATTCCATTAGATCAGTTATGTCCTTGGTTTTATTTATGGAATGGAGAATACATCAGATGGATGTGAAGATAAGTTTCCTTAAAGGAATCATTGAGGAAGAAGTGTACATAAAGTAGCCTCAAGGCTTTGAAGTATGTGGGAAGGAATCTCATGCTTATTTTTCAATGAATACCTTGAGTTAGTTCATCGTGGAGTTATGGCAGGAGCACTGGGTAGCAGCAAAACATGTGCTCAACCATTTGAGGGGCACAGTGAAATATGGTCTGAGATATCTTGGAGAAATGGTGAAGTGACATTGCAGTGTTATTCAAACTCAGATTGGGCAGCTAGTGTAGCAAACATAAGAGCACCTCAGCATACTATAATTTGGGATCAACGATAATATCCTGGTTTAGCAACAAGCAAACTTTATGGCACTCAATTCAACAAAGAGTAAAGATCATTTCATATGAGATAGGATATAAACGAAAACAGTTAAACTCTAATGTACTCCAACAGATCAGCAGGTAGTTGATATTCTGACCAAGCCCTTGGCAAAAAGGAAGTATGAGGCTTTCAAAGGCAGATTTGGATTTGTTAAGAATTCTTTCCTTGCTAAGGGGGAGTGTTGAGAATTATAGCTCAGGCAGGGACTTCATCACAGGTTTAGTGTGAACATGTGAGAAGTAGTTCAATATATTTTCAAAAAATAACTCTATTTTGTAATTCACTTTAGTAAAAAGTGAAAGTCTTATATTTAATAGTTGAGCCTACAAAGTGTATCCCATGCATGACTTAGACTAGGAGTCATCTGAAAAATATATTCTAAGCTAAAAGTATAAAGACAAGTCAAGACAGAGACTTTCATTACAGTTGAACAGTTAAGCGACTGAGAGACAGAGCAAAGATTCAAACAGAGGCAAATCCAGGCAGCAGGCAGCAGTCAAAACAGGTGTCATACAGTTCCATACAGTCATACAGAAGTTCGTACAGTCGTGTGGCAGGCCATATAGCAGTTTTCCATTGTTTCTAGTTTCTTCCAGCAGACTGTTCTTTCTCAAGCCGGCTATACAAGCTCAGTTAAAACTCAAAGTGATTTATATAACCGCGCAGTGTTGTTCTTAGTGAGCAGCTAGTACAGGTTTCCTTGCAAGTTGTTCGGAGGAGTAATTACTTGAGTATGTGTAAAATTGTGTTTTGTGCTTCCACTATTTATGTTCCAGCTATTGTGTGATTGATGTTATAGTCGGACATTTAATTTCAGCACTAATTAAATTCAGCAATCTACTTGTTTGATTAAGATCATAATGACATTAGTCACCAGCGCCTTGGAATTTTTACATTGTCAGGGCATTTTGTCTGGCCAGTACCTTATCTTCAAGCTCTTGAATGCATTGCATGCAGAGGCTATTGTCATGGTTTATTACAACATGTTGTATGACAAAAGTGATACAACTTGCATCCTTTCTCTACAGTCCCCCTCTTTATTTAAGCACAGATATACTCTCTAGTTTTTTTAATGGTTCTGTTGTCAATGGAATGGAAGGTTCAGGCTCCTGCTACTACAGAGTGTTTTGTGTCTCCTCTCACCTTGCGATGTTCCTACTTAGCAGTTTTGCTACATAGTCACAATTTTGAGTTTTGCTAAGGAGGACTTAGGAAAAGTCGGTTAGGAGAACCCCACTTGCAATTTTTGGCTAAGGGAGGTCCCAACTTAGGAGAAGGAAGACAAATCGAAAATTTAGTGGATGGTGAGGGCACCCTAAGAGGAATACGCACCCTTCGAGTAACACGCACTTTTGGAGGGAGAAAAACAAGAGGGGGTCGATGCATGGGACCCACAAGGAGAGAAAGGAGCTCCATGATAAATAGGAGCATGCATCATTTTGGGGCTTTTGATCATTTGAAAAACAAACTCTCCTATACGCTTGAGCTGTTGAGCCAAGTCTATGAAGTCTTGTTCAGCACACAAGATTTCCAAGGGGAGATCTCACCTCCTTCTTCAGTGGACTTCGAATGCCACCCTAGGGGAGCCTTTGCTACACTTGAAGAGTTGTTCCGGGTGATTCTACAAGGAGATTCGAGTTATTCTTGGAGCAGACTACACGCAGAAAAGGACCATGCATTCTTGTGGACAGATAGCTTCAGGGAAGAGTTGGTTTCGAGGTTTTAGGAGGACATTTCCTTGGCATTTGGCAGAATTTTTGCAGTGGTTTGGTGGGCTAATTGGGTGGCCATTCTTCAGGACGAATTCTTTCTTTCTGAGAATGCACAGAGGTGTTTTGACTGGGCCTGCATAGTCACTTGAGGAGTACACTTGTTGTGGGAGGTTCGACTGGGAATTTGAGGTTGGGTTTTGCTAGGGGTCATAAGGAGAATTCTTGGAGGGCTTTCTCAACATTTTGGCGGTCATTTAAGCAGTAGATTCACAGGCATGCGCATGCCTAGCTAGAGGAGGAACTTGCACTATTTGGGGGTGTTTCTAGGAGATCGAAACGAGGCCAAACCCTTTTTGGGTCTTTGTAGGTTTGGTGAGGAGAGCCCAAGGTTAATTTCGCAAAAAATTATAAGCACTCTAAAGGGGTCAAACTCCAATTCCTCTCCAACCAGCAGTAGAAGAATTTTTGGGCCAACAGAGGGGTTGAAGGAGCAGTACTTCCTATCATCTAGGCAACACATTTCATCACCTAAGACTTGTCTAGCTTGCTTTTGCAAGCCCAGGTGCACCTACTCCATACATCTTTGTACTCTCCTTGATATATTAATAAAATGGCTCAGCTTGGCACAAGTTTTGGCAAATTTATGGGTGTCTAATTGCATGTTGAATTTTGTGTTGCATATGGTGTTTTTGCTTGATTATCATTGTTAAATTTCTAGTAGGAATATTACAGTGGTATCATAGCACCAGTCTTGGCTCAGTCGTGGTGAAAACCTTCTATGACCATAAAAGAGAAGCAAAACATTACCTATAGGAGGCATAGATATAGAAGTCCAGATAGGGAGTTGGAGATCACACTTAATACTGAGGCCCTAAAGCAGGAGGTAGTGGAAGCAAACATGGTGGAACCAGTGAACAAAGAGGAGGCAGCGTTCAATAGCTTCTTGAAGACATACCACTGTTAACTAAAATTAACATGGTTTTAGAGCCCAGGTGAAGACAAAGCGAAAGCAAGAGTGAGAAAAGTAATCACTAAGGAAAGTTTTTGGACAAGAATATTGGTCTAGCTTTAATGACGACTACATCATACTTCAAATCCGAGGACAAGTTCAAGGACAATTCCAACTATCATGCATGCAAGATGACTTTGGATTTGACTTTAAAAGAGAATGATGCTATGGACTATGTAAAGGGAAGGGTGGTAGAGCCTCCTTAAAATGCACCTGTTGCTGCAAAAACAAAGTACAACAAAGGTGAGGTCAAAGCTAAGAAAATCATTGTAGACTCCATTCAAAAGCATTTGGTTGCCTATATATTTGATTTGGAAACATCTAAGGAGATGTATGATAAGTTGGTTGGGATGTTCAAAGTAAATAATGCAAATCAAGTCCTCTTTCTCAAGAACAAGTTGAAAGACATCAAGATGGATAGAGGCAAGTCTATTCAATCCTACTTCATGAGGATTACCAAAATCAAGAATATTTTATCTATTAGAGAAGTTGTTGGTGATAGGGAGCTCACTCTTATTGCACTTGGAGGTCTTAAAAGAGCATGGGATGTGTTTAACACCACCATCTTCAACAATGATAGGATTCTTGGTTTTGATGAATTATTGGCTAGACGCACTCAAGAAGAAATAAGGATGATGGAGAGAGATAAGCCCTCAAATGGAAATGATCCTACTGCTTCCTCCGCTCATGCTAAGAGGAAGAACAGTCCAAAGAAACAAGGTCAAGGATTCAAGTCGAGATTCAAAGAAGGAAGAAAAGGAAGATGTTACAATTGCAACAGGTTTGGCCACTATGTTAGAGAGTATCCTCACAAGAAGGATACTCCAAGGGATGATGACAAGAACAACCACAACAACTGCAAAGGCAATGGCAATCAAAGGAACAACAAGTTCAACAATAAAGGAAAGAGGAATGCTCCCGTTGCTCAATATGGAAATGGTCGTCCTCCCAAAAGGTCAAGAAATTCCAGGTATGAGGAAAGTAATATTGTAGAAAAACAAAATGCATTTTATCTTATTTCCGCTTTATCTACTGCCTCTCCTCCAAATACATTAGACCATTGGCTGATCAATAGTGGAGCCTCAAGGCACTTCACTGGGTACAAAGAGGCCCTCCCGAATTTGGTTGAAAAGAAAACTAACTTGCAAATCATACTTGGAGATAATGCCACCTATCCCATAAAAGGAATAGGCATTGTCACTCTTCACTTGAATCAAGGTCAAACCATTCATCTACAAGAAGTTATGTATGTGCCCAATTTGAAGAAGAACTTGGTATCTATTTCTGCGATGGAAGATAAAGGCTTCAAGGTAGCATTCATTGATGAAAAGGTACTTTGGCAAAGAAACCCTAAAGATGCATTGACACTTGGATTTAGGGTTGATGGTCTTTATCAAGTTGGAGGAAGTCCTTTGGGAGCCATGTCTTGTGACACTTCTCTTCAATTTGAATTATGGCACCGGAGATTTGCCCACCTTCGTTACAAAGCCTTACCTGGGGTAAGGAAGATGGTCACAAGTATGCCTGATTTCAACATGAATCATGAAGGTGTTTGTCATAGTTGTGCAGCTAGGAAACTTACAAGGGGACCATTCCCTTCAAGCGAAAGTCAAACTTCTGATATTCTTCAACCAATCCATTCTGACCCATCTGGTATGTTGCACGTAACATCATTAGGAGGATACTTATATTATGCTATCTTTGTGGATGACTTCTCTCGCAAAACTTGGATATATTTCTTGAAAAAGGATGAAGTATTCAAATGGTTGTGTGCTTTCAAATCCTTGGTGGAGAATCAAGCAGGGAAGAAGATCAAAATATTGAGGACCAACAATGGGACCAAATATGAATCAAATGAATTCAATGACTGTTGTAGAGAAGCTGGCATTAAGAGCGAGACAACTGTTGCATACACTCCTGAGCAAAATGGAGTTGTTGAAAGAAATAATCGAACGATCATGGAAGCCACCTGTGCCATGGTTCATGATCTAGGTCTACCGAAGTTCTTATGGGGAGAAGCTGTAAATACTGTCGTATATGTTCAAAACAAGTGTCCACGTCAAGCTTTCAATTTCAAGACACCTGAAGAAGTTTTCACTGGTAAGGAACCTGATGTTTCTCATTTTAGAATATTTGGTTGTCCCGTGTATTTTCATGTGCCTAAAGCGAAGAGAAACAAGTTGGGAGAATGCAAGAAGAAAGGAACATTTGTGGGCTACAGTGAAAACCTAAAGGCATATAGAATCTATGTGCCCAGTCAACGAGATGTGGAAACAAGCCATGATGTTACATTTGATGAAGATACTACTCTTGGGAAAGCCAGAGATCTCCCCATTCCAGGAAAAGAGAATGATGATACTACAAGAAAGCAGGATGAACCTCCTTCCGATGAGCCTATGCCCAATGTTGAAGGTCCGATGGATCCCACTGATCCAACTCCTAGTGATCCCTCTACCTCAAGGAAAAGATCGTTGTGGCTCAAAGACACTCTCAAAGATGCTAAAAAGCATATTGCTCCAAGAGGGACATTTCATGTAAGTATGAAGCCCACCAGGTATCAAGGGTAGCTTGTTGCTATGAGTGCTATTGTTTAATCTGAGCCTTGTACGTTCGAAGAAGCCGTGAAACACCAAGTATGGAAGATGTGATGAATGAGGAGTATGAATCCATCATGAAAAATGATGTCTGGGATGTGGTTCCTAGACCCAAGGACAAGTTTGTGGTCACCTCTAAATGGCTTTACAAAATCAAACATGGAGTTGATGGGAGTGCTAAAAATACAAGGTCAGGTTCGTTGCTTGATGCTTCTCTCAGAAGGAAGGACTCGACTATGATGAGATATTTGCAACTGTTGCCCGATATACCATTATTCGTTCAATTATAATTCTTGTTGCCTCTCAAGGATGGATCTTACACCAAATGGATGTGAAGACTACTTTCTTGCATGGCTCGCTTAAGGAGGAAGTTTACTTTAAACAACCTGAGGGATTCGAAGTATAGGATCGAAGGACACACGTATGCAGATTGAAGAAAGGCCTCTATGGATTGAAGCAAGCCCCTAAGGCTTGGTATGAGAGGATTGATAGCTATCTTATGAAGCTGGGATTTACAAGGAGTGATGCTGACCCTAACCTATATTTCAAGGTTGAAAATGACAAGCCTCTCATTTTGGTCCTTTATGTGGATGATCTCTTTTTGATAGGTGCAGACCCTCTCATTTATCAATGCAAGAGGGAGTTGGCTTTTGAGTTCGAGATGAAGGACATAGGATTGATGCACTACTTCCTAGGCCTGGAGGTTTGGCAAAATCTAGGTGAGATTTTCCTTTCTCAAGGAAAATACATTGTGAAGCTGCTCGAGAGATATGGGATGGTGGATTGCAAGTTTGTGTCTACTCCGATGGAACTCAACTTCAAGAAACTATGTGGAAGTGTTGTTGGGCCCAAATTGAAAAAACCTTATGAATATAGACAACTTGTGAGGGCCCTGATGTTCTTGGTAAACTCTTATCCTAACATTAGCTTCGTTGTGAACACGTTGAGTCAATTTATGGTCAAGCCCCATCACATACATTAGATTGTTGCTAAGAATCTCTTGAGATATCTCAAGGCACAATCTATTATGGATTGAGATACACTGCTGGGAATTTGAGGTTGCATGGATATACAAAAGCTAACTGGGCTGGCAGTGTGGTGGATCATAAGAGCACGAATGGATGTTGCTTCTTATTGGGGTCTGCTTCAATGTCTTGGATAAGCAGGAAGCAGAAATCGGTTGCACTAAGCACTGTCGAGGCCGAATACATTGCAGCTAGTATGGCCTGTTGTGAAGTTGTTTGGCTAAGGAAGCTCTTCAGTGAGTTATTTGAGCACATTAATCAAAGTGGGATTCGCCTTTCAAAGAATCCCATGTTCCATGATTTCTCCAAACACATTGATATCAGGGACCACTTTATCCGAGATATGGTACAACGAAGAGCAATAAGGCTCCAACACATCGAGATTGATAAGCAGGTCGCAAATATCTTCACAAAGCCTTCGAGGAAGGTCAAATTCTTAACCTTCCGAGAGAGACTTGGAGTAGTGGAAAGACGCTCCCAAGAGGGTCCCGCTTGAGTTGGACACTGAGCTCTGGGAGCTCCTAGGGGCTTGGGGTACTTCTTCAAGCTATGAGCGACCATAGGGTGAGTGGTTCACCTTCCTCTATGTGGTGCGTTGTGTACAAGGTGAGTGGTTCACCTTACCCAGTGATACCCCATGGTGACATGTGCGTAGGGTGAATGGTTCGCCTTCCCTACTAGACACGTGTGTAGGGTGAGTGGTTCACCTTCCCGTACGATTGACATATGCATAGGATGAGTGATTCAACTTCTCCTATGGCATATGAGCAAGATGAGTGGTTCACCTTCTCCTGTTGATGCCCCAGCATACATCCTACCCATTTATATGGGACTCATGTGAAGTACCTCTCATATGGCCAATGAGTTGGGAAACGTGGATAGGGACCATAGCACTATCGATGGACGCATCGTGTAATGTCCTACTCCCTATGTCTAGGACGAATGGTGTTCAATAACTTGATCTGGGATCATTTGAGGTTCTGCCTCTGGACTGACTCTTGTCAGTGGAGAGTGTTAAGGTCTTGTGAATCACTCTCAATCGATTCTTCTTCATTATTACTTCATGGTTCAGTAGAGCAAAGATGAAATGACAGAGATGGTACATGACGACGGATGGATTAGCAGGTGGAATTCTCCCTAGTTGAGAGGGAGTGTTAAAATTGGAAACTAGGGCCAAATTCCACCTTAGGGCAGGTCATTTGATGGAGATGATGATTGCATTGGATTCCTCTTTTCAAGAGGTCTAAGATTGATATAAAGATCATCTCATTTCTGACAAGCAGAAGTGTGATTTTGTATTTATGCCCGCACATGTGCAAATTGTTCAAGTCGGCCTCATCATCATGTAGGCTCAAGAAGCCCAATGGATGTGTCTCTTCACCCATAACAAATTGTATAAATATAAGAGACCTCACACCTCATTTGGCACATTCATCACTCGCACAATCTCCTCTCTCTTCATCTGATTGGTTTGTACAGCGATTGGACAGCTTCTCTCTCTCACGCGTGTGGCAAGGAGGACGAGTTTTCTGGGCAAAATTACAGGCCAAAATTTCAAAGTTCTGGGACATGTCTGACCAATTTGACCAAGTTTGACTATGTTTCTAGGGTCAAAAGTTTGATTTTTCTAGGCCGCATCTCTGGGCACAAAAACCGAGAAATTCTGGGATGTTTGACCTGCATTGACTTCAGGATTGACTGTTGTAACTTGTTTGACAGCAGAAAAATTACAATAGTTTTCTCTCTCCTTTGACCGAGTTGTTTTGAGCTAAATTCGTCTTCCTAATTAGGCCGAGTTTGACTAAGGAAGATCGAGTTGCTTTGAGGACGATTTGTTGTTGTTTTGACCAGCATTGACTTTCTGGTTAGGGTTGAATTTTGACTGCAGTTGACTGCAGAAATTTACAAGATTGTTTTGACTTTATATTGGGCAAGTCAATTTGACTTTTGTACTCTCTCTCTTTGTTGAACTTTTGATATAATAATAAGAAGAATTGATCAAAGGGTTTTCCCCACATTGGGGTTTTTCCCTGGCATCTGCCAAATCTGGTGTCCTCTTGTGTTGGCTTGTCTTTTGCATTTTGTTTCATGTTCTATCTTCTTTTACTGTCAATGTAATTATTGTGATTGCTATTGGAAATTGCAAATTGTATTTGGGCTTCTGAGGAACATTGAAGTAAATTGTGCTGAGCATAGAACATACCATTGTTAACTAAAATTAACAATTCCACCTGCCATTAAAGATGAAATTCAAGATGTGGAACAAGAGGCATGGTTGGAACGTAGATTCATCACCAATGCAGATGTGGAAGCTAAGGTGGATGGTTGGGTCCCAAACAATGGTAGCACCACAACTTGGAACACTAGATACATGCAAACTATCAACATTTATTAGCAACTAAAAACGATAATAGGGAAAATCTTGGTGGAGCACATAGAAACTTACCAAGGAATTATGTTATGCATAGATGAACTATAAAGATAGACTAAAAATCTCAATGATAGAGTCTTCTCCATAGCAAAAAGATAGTTGATCTAGATTTTACTGCTTCAGATGAGGAGGAGGATCATCAAAACAATTTAGGTGGATTCACTATCCAAATAGATGATCTTTAGTTCCGTTTTTGCGATGGTGTCTATTATGAGCAAGGTTGCAAATCTATAACTAAAATTTATTGTTAACGATATTAGGAAGGTAGATAGATATATGGTGTGTTATCAAGACAGTTTTATTTTGAAGTTCAAATACTACATTAAGCCAAAAACTGTCTTGCACTTCTACTGGTCTGGCTTCCTTTGTGGCAGATCACTAGCAATAGCTATTTTTGTATACTATTGGTCTGGTTTCCTTTGTGGCAAACCAGTAGCAATAGCTATTTTTGTATACGATATAATTTCCTAGTAATAAAAATCTACATGATTAAACAAAACAAAACAAAAGCTTTCAGTTTTCAAAAGTCTAAACCCGCAAAAATCCTTGGAAGAGTGGTATCTAATTGTAATATCCCTTAGTGTTATTTGCATTAAAGATTAGGGGATTTTCTCCAGAAAATTAAAACATGCATTTCTATTCCCAAGAGAGCATAAATTTGCACAATTTCACACCATAGAAATTACTAGCAAATTAAATAAAATTTGTAATGTAAAAACCGAGAAATTAAATAAAATGTTGTTGCTCTAGCAATTTTTATTAATGGATTCTCAGAAGACAATTTACATAAATTTCTAGAGATGGAACCTAGTGAATGAACTCTAAAAATGTTGGTCCTCGAACTTTTGGGTAATTCGGCCCTCCAACTCAATAAATTGACCTTCTTGCAAATGGCGATTCAGTCATCCCTGCTGGTACAAACTCAACCCTATAATTGAGATAATTTGGCCCTTGTTGGAGACCAATAAATTACATATTTGGTTGGAATAGCACGGCTCCTCAGTTGATATTACAATTCAAACTACCTGTAAGATCAATGATTAGCTAGTGTGACTTTACAACCACCGAAACCAAGGTGTGTATTTCAACACCAAAACCAGGGAATATAATGAGGGTTTCTCCTCACACCATAAGCTACTAGAGCTCTTGGAATAATTATCAAAATACCAATACTTAATCATACCCCAATGAATTCCCATCTTCCTTTTTATAACATTCCCCCTTCAAAATACCATGGATGGCATAATACTACCATGGGTCGATGATTGGAAAGAAAATGGAGATTCGTGCTAGGGTTATGTTTCTTTCAAGGTTCAAGTGACGTCGTCGAAGATTGAAAGAGTGCAGAATGGATCATGGCTCTGCAAAGGAACCCTTTTTCATCCCCCCACGATCACTAGGACCCTGATCGATGCGATGGCGTCGCTCTCAGTCCTCTACAAATCGCCGAACAGGGGGCTTTAACATCCTTGTCTCCGTTGCAAAATACAAGAGACTCCAGCAGACATTTGGCTGGCCTTTCAAGCAATTCGTATGTGTGACTAGTCTCCCCTCAACTCAATTGGAATTTATCAATCTTTAACATCTACAGTCTTCAACGGCAGCTTCTTTAGTAATTAGATCAGGTATGGCAGGATCTTTTCATATTCGATCATGCTATGGGAGGTGGATTTTGAACAGCAACCCCCAGGGAGTGAAGAGCACGCCTTTTTTCCTCTTGTAACCGATGGGGTTTTCAAGCTAAACATCAAAGTTGATTTGTGTAAAAAAACAAATCAAAAGGGTCCCCTTTGCCTCTTACCCTCAGATCTAGCCAAAAGACAAGTAGATCGTGATAAACTTCAGTTCTTAGTTCCAAATCTACACTTCTATGGATCTCCTTCCTACTTTCTTTCTCTAGATCTAGACAAAGGACAGATAGAAAAAGAAAAATATCAGATCTTCTTTAAAAATTTATATGGGAATACATTTGTTCGATGAATCTAGGGCTTGGATTCAGTGAAACACCAAAGGCAAAACATTCAAAGTGATATGGAAATACCAAAAGCACTCCAAGTCTTGTTATATGAAGGAAAAGTGTACCAGGATTCCCTCCAATTGCAAGATTATTGTGTGGCAAGGGATTCCACCATAATAATATATTTGAGGATGCAGGGTGGAGATACGAGCTTAAGAAACTCTAATGGATCAATCTCATTCAAGGATGCGGTGAAAAGGAAGACTGTCATTGCAGCTGATCAAAGCCAAAATTTGTCAGGACCTTACATTGTCAAGTAAATGGACAAGGTACCAGCTATGAACCTAAAAACCCCAAACGTAAAATCGTATTTTGTTGATCTACAAACCAAGGCACTAATAAGTAGGTTTAATGGTTTCAACTTTCTAGCAAAAACCTGAAGAATTATATTAGTGGGTGTTTGCTTCTTAGACACCAAATTGTGATCTTTACTTATGCTCAAAAGGGTTCTTCATAGTACAATTTGACATGGAGCAAGAAAAGGAAAAACTTCTAAACGAAGGGCCATGGTTTTGGTATAGAGTTGGACTTTTCATTACTCCATGGTTCCTGGAATTTGACGCTACACACATGGTAGTAACAACAATGCCAGTATTGGTGAGGTTACCAAATCTCCCTCTTCCCTTCTGGCACCATCAGGTTGTTAGTTTATGGTAGCAAGGGATAGGTGATCTAGTCTCTATGATGTCTAAGAGGCTAAGGAACATGAGATCTCCAAAACCCACAAAAGGTTTCACAAGATAAGACTCAGAAACACCTTAATTAAATTAATTATCCAATGATTTAATTATTTCCTAACTTAGGGAAGGTGGCTAATTAAAGTTAATTAATTAAGGTAATTCAATTTTGCTCTAGAGACTTTTATTGATGGAGTCAAAGTGATCTAAGCCATTGATCGGGATTAGATCTTGGTCGTTGGTTGCCCAACCGAAAATTATAGAGCAAGTCGAGAGCTTGGAGAAGGGGCATCAAGTACTATTTGAGCAGTTTGACTACCTAGTTGTAGGTATTCAACAAGACACAGTTCAAGCTAGGGAAAGCATCTGAGCGAGGGACCAACAGATATTTGGGAGCAGAGTTTTCGGAAGAAGATTTCCAATGTCTGGGAGACAGGAGAGAGGAGGTTGAATTATCTGTAGAGGATGTCATGCAGAGCAGTGCGAATTGCCAGAAACCCTAGTGTGAGTTGCAGGAAGAGAGTCGTTTCGGTTATCAATAGCCTGATCAAGGTCCAAAAGGCAGAGCAAATTGATTCTAGAGGTAGAGGGAGGCTAGACGTCCCATTTGGAGGTAGATCCGGGGTTGTACGATTTTATCTTGAGTAGCAATGCACATTTCCCAGAGGCAATGTGAATAGCCTAGGAGAGTGTGAGTTGCCAAGAGAGACGCCAGATCAGTTATAGAGGGAGAAAAGGGTGTCTTCCAGTTAATTTTGCCAGTTGAAAATTGTCGAAGCCTTACCAGTTTGGTAGGTAGATTATAGTACTCCTGAATTTGCTGAAGAATTAATAATAAAACCCTCGTCTATTGCACCGGTTTTCCCTTCAAGGTTTTTCCAGGGACATTTGTCCAAAAGTAATGATGTCAATTTTTTGCATCTATTTCTTAGTTTCGTATTTTTATATTTCTGCAACTTTTTTATTGTGAAGAATGCATCAGTGATTTAATTGTTATTTGTTGAATTAATAATTCAAAAGACAAACAAACTACTAGTAGTTAGAAGATTGAACTTCAATTGTTGCATTCAAGTAATTTTCACATTGTATCAAAGAGACAAAGATCATATCAGAGGCTCTAAAAGCGAAGGAAGCGAGATTGTGCAGATTCAGAGGACGATTTGAAGCACAAATTACAAATCTGTGTAGGCCAACCAAGCAGTGCAAATTGCTAGAGGCAGAAATTCGATTTTCAGTCCAAGGTGGAGGAAAAGTTCGATTTGCCTCGGGGGCAATAGCAATAGGCAGTAGGATTATCGGAGAGGGTTTCTGGTGAGCAAATCAGATAGTTCACAGAGCAAATCCAGCACAGTGATTTTGCAGCGAGTGTTTTGCAGTAGTAGATCAATGCGGGGCAAGGAAGAGAAAAGCACGCAGAGAGGGAATTTCCAGAGATTCTCCAAGGGTTTCTAGTTTTCCAATAGCAGGGAAGGAAGTTGTGATTTCCAACAAAAGAGACCATTACAGGTAGTTTGATTACCAGTGTGAATTACACAATCAGCCAGTGTGTGTTGCAGAGGTTGTTGATCATGTGTCGGTACTAGTTCAGAGGTAGAGCGAGCAGCTTCAGTGTTCAACAGTAGGTAGTGACAGTGACAGAAAAGGGTTTTTGGAGGCAAGATCGAAGTCCCGGAGCAGTATTGTGCAATCCAGTGCGAGTTGCAGGATCTAGTTGCAAGCAAGAGTGCGAGTAGCAGGGAGTAAGCCGAGTTAATTTGTCGAAAGGTGAAGGAGATTTCCAACATCTAGTTCTCCAGTTTATTTGAGTTTTGTAGAGATGGCCACAGTGGGACTCGAAGACCGGGACAAGTTGGACGGAGCCTCCAACTTTGGCATCTGGAAGGCCAAGATGCAATTCCTATTAGATGAGCACAGTCTGAAGGAGTTTGTTACAACAATTATAGCTATACCGACATATCCTATCCAATTATTTAATTACAACAAGGATATGGCCAAGGCGAGGAGGATGGTACTAGATGAGGTTCAGGCTCATACCATCCTGCATATTGCAGATAAGAATACAGCAAAGGAAATGTAGGACGCCATCACCAAACTATACCAGGATCCGTCTAAGAATCGAAAATGATTCTCAACAAGCTTTGAACAATCAAAATGCAGAAGTGTGAGAACATTACATCCTATCTCACTAGAATTCAGGGTGTCATAGATGAACTTGCAGTGGGTGGAGACAAACCATCAGATAGTGAGCTGGTGCGCACAACACTCAATTAGTTCTCCAAGGAGTGTCGTACATTCGTCCAAGTGATTTTTGGGCAAGTCACACTTCCTAGTTGGGAGCGCCTATGGAGTGACTTCACTTAGGAGGAGCTAAGGCTCAACCTCATAGATGGTACTACTAGCTATAGTGGCAAGGGACCAAAGGTGGAGAAGGAAGAAGAGAATGTAGCCCTTGTAGGAAAAGGAAAAGCAAAGAAGGGTCCCAGTCAAGGGCAAGACTCAAAGGAAGAAAAGAAGAAGAAAGACCTATCGAAAGTCAAGTGATTCGGTTGTGGTGAGTTTGATCACCATGATACCCAATGTCCGACAAGGAAGAAGGACAAGAGGGGAGAAAACTTTCCTCACTAAGAGGGAGTGTTAGTTTATGGTAGCAGTGGACAAGTGTTCTAGTCTCTATGATGTCTAAGAGGCTAAGGAACATGAGATCTCCAAAACCCACAAAGGGTTTCGCAAGATAAGACTTAGGAATGCCTTAATTAAATTAATTAGTCAATAATTTAATTATTTCCTAAGCATAACTAAGAGAAGTTGGTTAATTAAAGTAATTCGATTTTTCTCTAGAGACTTCTATTGACGAAGTCAAAGTGATCTAAGCCATTGATCAGGATTAGATCCTGGTCGTTGGTTTACTAATAGAAGATTATAAGAGAAACTTTAGGGCTTGGAGAAGGGGCATCGAGTATCATTTGAGCAGTTTGACTACCCAGTTGCAAGTATTCAACAGGCACAGTTCAAGCTAGGGAAAGCATCAAAGCGAGGGATCAATAGAGATTTGGGAGCAAATTTTCCCGAGGAAGATTTCCAGTGTTTGGGAGACAGGAAAGAGGAGGCTAAATTATCTATAGAGGAGGTTGTACAGAGTAGTGTGAATAGCCAGAAACACCAATGCGAGTTGCAAGAAGAGACTCATTTCAGTTGTTAGTAGCCCAATCAGGGTCTGGAAGGTAGAGTGAATTGATTCCAAAGGCAAAGGGAGACTAGACGTCTCACCTGGAGGCAGACCTGGGGCTGTACGATTTTATCTTGAGCAACGATGTGCATTTTCCAAAGGCAGTGAGAATAGCCTGGGAGAGTGCAAGTTGTCGAGAGAGAGACCATATTAGTTACAAAGGGAGACAAGGGTGTCTTCCAGTTAATTTTTCCCTTTTGAAAATTTTCGAGGCCTTGCCAGTTTGGCAGGCAGATTATTGTACTCCTGAATTTGCTAAGGAATTAATAATAAAACCCTCATCTGTTGCACTGGTTTTCCCTTCGGGTTTTTCCAAGGACATTTGTCCAAAAATAACGGTGTCAATTTTTGTGTGTATGCATCTATTTCTTAGTTCTATATTTTTATATTTTCGCAGCGTTTTTTATTGTGAAGAATGCATCAATGATTTAATCATTATTTTCCAAATTAATAATTCAAAAGACAAATAAACTGCTAACAGATAGAAATTAAAGTCCTATTATTGCATTCAAGAAATTTTCACACAAGTTCTAGAGGATATTGAAAATGTGTTAGGTTAATTCAAAAAAATGGACGTGGACTGAACAACAAAAGTAATATTTACATTTGCTATAATATGTGTAGAGATAGACCCTACCAAAGGTCTCCCTAATTGTATTCATTTAAAACATGAAATCTTTCAGTGGACTCAGGTGTTAAATTATGAGAATATAGCATTTAGATGTCGTACATGTTTTCAAACAAGACACCTGCAAAACACATATCCACAAGCTCAAAGACCTTAAAAAGAAAAAGAGGCGTGTTGCAAAGCCAAGGGGTTGGTGGTTTTCTGACACTTCTGAAGACGAAGACGAAGAACCCATGGAAAATACTCCAAATACAAATGCACTGAGACCACCTGGTAGCCAAGCAAATGGAGAAGCTAGGAATATGACAGGAATCGTGATTCATAGTCAGAAGGGTCCTAAATCTATAGAGATCAAAGTAGCAGAGTAGCAAAAAGCGGTAACACCGCGGAAACACCCATCAAAAAGGAAACAGGGAGTATAAGGAGACCCAATGTCTCCGAGAGCTCGGACTCAGACAAAGAAGTACGACTAATGGCAGCTGGAAATCAACTGGCCATAGTAACAATCACTCCCAAACAAGGAGTCTCGCAAAAAGTCAAAAAAAAGAAATGAAAAAAAGGGAAACTAAGTGACAATTATCACAGTTAGCCCCGACAGCTTTATGTAATTTCTAGAGTGCCTTTTTTACTATGCATCAACTGACCGGCTAACATGACCAAATGCTTACCAGCATCTCTGCAAAATATAATTTTGTTCCTTGTTTTCAGGTTGAATAAAATTAAGACTTTTTCCTTGGGAAAAAAAATAACATGGGTCGTCAATACACCATGGGTCATCAAAATATCATGGATTTTCTCTTTATATCTCCTTTTAATTTAATTATTAATTTCACTTTCTCTATGTGGTTTTTCTCTCCAAGTGAAAATCAACAATTAGATCAATCTTCTTGGAAAGGGGCATTACAGTCCTCCCTCCCTGTGATTGTTTGCCCTCAAGCAATCCAAAACCTCCATATTGATACCAAGATCCCAAATTTGCTTGTAAAATTCTCCAACATATAGTTGTTGTACCATCCTAGCTACATTACTATCATATTTTGCCATCCCGCGAAACAACCTACTATAATGTACATCGTCCTCCATTAAAGTCCCTGGATCCCAAAGCCACATTATGAAACTGACATTCCTATTACTTGAGAACTTCAACCCAGTATCAGTTCATTTCTTTGCATCCTAAGTTCTAACATTGTGCTCACCCTACAGCAAATTCAATAGCCTAACATACTTGTATCGGTGTGCAACTAATGCCAATGAGAGTATGCAGTCCAACTCCCCAACAAAACTTGATGTCATATGCAAATATATTGAGAAAAGTGGAAGTTATAACTCCACGTCTCTCATTATGACCCTTTCCATATCTAACATCTTATGACAAAAATACGATTCCAGGTGATCTCTTTTACCTGCAAAAGCAAACTCAATGTCTAGGAAATTTTCCAATTCAGTCATCAAATTTCAATCCAGTAGGGCACAATTGATAACCATATTGAGATATATACACAAAGGACCTCAGTTTAGGAGTAACACACTTGTTAATCATGCCAAATAAAGAAAGTGTTCCTTGGTTTTACCAATCCCCATGCAGCTTGGATTCTTAGTATCTTGAAACATTTGCAAGGCATCATGACCTGTAACATCAATTTTCAGAAATGGGGTCTTTAAACTCTATCAATTTTCATTGGTGTGGTGTCATTTTCCTCTATTTTGATAGTGTCGAAATCAAGAAGATGGGTAATTGGCTTCGTGTCATCTTCAGTTTTTGGAGGATGTAAATATTGAAGTTTCGCCATCATTGAATTCCTCTTCAAAACTGATGTAGCAATGGACACAAACTTCTGATTATCTAGATTACAAATATTTAAATGGTACTTTGTATCCACCTTTGTTAATTTTAGATAGCAATGGTATGTTCTATGCTTTAGCACAATTTACTTCAATGTTTCTTATCAACCCAATGACAATTTCCAATTATCTTCAGTAGCAATCACATTAACTTTATACACATTGACAATGAATGCAGATGGAACATAAAAACATATGCAGAAGACAAGCCAAGACAAGAGAACACAAGATGTGGCGGATGCCAGGGACAAACCCCAATGTGGGGAAACCCTTTGATCAAATCTTCTTATTATTCTTCAATAGTTCAGTAAAGAGAGAGTACAAATATCAGAAATATATGCCCAAACAGTTTTGTCAAATCAGCAGTCAATGCAGCCCTAACCAGAAAGTCAATGGTGGTCAAAGTTGCCCCAAAATGTCCTCTACTTAGCTCAGTCAACAACATAAGAATGCGGCCTCCAAAGAGGATCAAAGCCAACCCAAAACAAGCTTGGTCAACCCAGTCAAAGTCTGTTATAAATATGCGATCAAATCAAAAAGTCGACGCAGCAATCAACTCGGTCAAATAGTCCCCAATCACCTCGAAATCCATTCCAAAGAATGTGGCCTACAAAAATCAAAATTCTGCCCCCAAAACAAAAGTCAACGCTGGTCAAATACTGTTGGCCAATGCATGCCCTAGTCCTGAAATTTTCGACCTTCAAAACCAGTCCAGAAATCTACCTTCCTTCCACACGTGCGAAGAAAAGAGCCTCCAAGTTGTACAACCCACTCAAGAGAGGAGAGAGAAGATGATGTGATGAGATGAGTGATGTCCAAATGAGAGAAGGGTCACTCCTATTTATACAATTCCTTGAGGGTGAGGAGACACATCTATTGGGCTTCATAAGCCTACAATTCACTGAGATCGACCTTGACAATTTGACCATGAGAAAGAGTAAATGCAAAATTCCAATTCTGCTTGTCAGAATGAGATGATCTTTATATCAAAATTGTACCTCTTGAAAAGAGGAATCCAATGCAATAATCATCTCCATCATATGAGATGTCCTAAGGTGGAATTTGGCCCTAGTTGCCAATTATAACACTCCCTCTCAACTAGGGAGAATTCCACCTGCCAATCCATCTATCATCATGCCATCCTATCATCCCTGCCCTGCTCTGCTCTGTTGAACCATGAAGAAATAACGAAGAGAAGTGATCGAGAGTGAGACATAAGATCATATCACTCTCCACTGACAAAAGTCAGTCCTTGATCCCAGATCAAGTTGTTTGACACCATGCATCCTAGTCATAGGGAATACGGCAGTACACGATGCATCCATCGGTAGTGCTATGGTCCCTAACCATCTTTTCCCAACTCATTGGCCAGATGAGAGGTACTTCCCATGAGTCCCAGACTCTATGGGTAGGATGTGTGTCGGGGAATCAGCAGGAGAAAGTGAACCACTCATCCTGCTCATATGCCATAAGAGAAGGTGAACCACTCATCCTATGCATATGTCAATCGTAGGGGAAGGTGAACCACTCACCCTACATGCATGTGTCCGGGTAGGGGAAGGTGAACCACTCACCATACACACATGTCAATCATAATGGGTCATCACAAGGGAAGGTGAACCACTCACCCTGTATCTAGCGCACCACTAGGGGAAGGTGAACAACTCACCCTCTGGTCACTCATAGCTCCAAGAAGTACCTCACGCCCCTAGGAGCTCCTAGAGATCTATGTCCAACTCATACGGGACCCTCATAAGAGGGTCGTTCCACGACTCCAAGTCTCTCTCAGAAGGTTAAGAATTTGACCTTCCCCAAAGGCTTCGTGAGAATGTCTACAACTTTCTCATTTATTATAATATGTTGGAGCCTAACTGCTCCCCGTTGTACCACATCCCGGATAAAGTGGTACCTAATATCAATGTGTTTGGAGCAGTCGTGGAACATGGGATTCTCTGATAGACAAACCCCACTCTGCTTGTCGCAGAAGATCACGGAGGTATCCATCACGTGCTCAAATAGCTCATTGAAGAGCTTCCTCAACCAGACTACTTCACAACAAGCCATACCCCGCAACAATGTACTCAGCCTCAGTGGTGCTTAGTGTAACCGATTTTTGCTTCCTGCTCATCCAAGATATAAAGGCAGACCCCAAAGAGAAGTAGCACCCAAACATGCTCTTACGATCCACCACACAACCAACCCAATCAGCGTCTATATATCCATGTAGCCTCAAATTCCTGGAAGTGTATCTCAGTCCATAGTGGGTTGTGCCTTGGAGATATCTCAAGAGATTCATGGCAACAATCCAATGAACGTGATGAGGTTCGACCATATATTGACTCAACATGGTCATAGCGAAGCATATGTCAGGACGGGAGTTGACCAAAAAGATCAAGGCCCCCACAAGTTGAGAATACTCAGTCGGCTTCACCAATCTAGGCCTAGCAGCACTTCCACATAACTTCTTAAAGTTAAGTTCCATCAGAGTAGTCACAGACTTGCAGTCCACCATCCCACATCTCTCAAGTAGCTTCACAATATATTTTCCTTAAGAAAGGAAAATCTCACCTGGATTTTTCCAGACCTCCAACCCTAGGAAATAATGCATCAATCCTAGGTCCTTCATCTCGAACTCGGAAGCCAACTCCTTCTTACATTGAGGAATGAGAGGGTCATCACCTGTCAAAAAGAGATCATCCACATCAAGGACCAGAATGAGAGGTCTGTCCTTTTCAACCTTGAAGTATAGGTTCGGGTCAGCATCGTTTCTTGTAAATCCCAGCTTCATAAGGTAGCTATCGATCCTCTCATACCAAGCCCTAGGTGCTTGCTTCAACCCATAGAGGGCTTTCTTCAACCTACATACATGTGTCTCATGACCTTGAACCTCGAACCCTTTGGGTTGTTCCACATATACTTCCTCCTTAAGCGAACCATGCAAGAAGGCAGTTTTGACATCCATCTTATGTAGGTTCCATCCTTGCAAGGCAGCAAGGGCTATAATCGAACGGATGGTGGTATATTGGGCAACTGGTGCAAATATCTCATCATAGTCTACTCCTTCCTTTTGAGAGAAGCCTCGAGCTACAAATTTGGCCTTTAATTTCTCAGCACTCCCATCAACTCCATGTTTGATCTTGTAGAGCCATTTCAAAGTGATCACTGACTTGTCCTTAGGTCTAAGAACCACATCCCAAACATCATTCTTCATGATCGACTCATATTCCTCGTTCATCGCATCCTTCCAAACCTATTGCTTCACAAATTCTTTAAATGTACAAGGCTTAGATTGTACAATGGTACTCATGGCAACTAAGTACCCTTGCGACCTGTTCGGCTTCTTGCTTTCACGAAATGTCCCCCTCGGTGCAATATGTTTCTCAGCATCTTCAAGTGTATCTTTGAGCCACAAAGGTATTTTTCTTGAAGTAGAGAACTCACTAGGAGGTGGATCAATGGGATTCATTGGACCTTCAACATCGGGCATTAGTTCATCGGACAAAGGTTCATCTTGCTTTTTTGCATCAACATCATCATTGTTCTTCCTAGAAATAGGAAGATCTCGAATCTTTCTAAGAGAAAAATCTTCATTGAAAGTGACGTCATGACTTAATTCCACTTCCCTTCGACCAGGCACATAGATTCTATATGCCTTTGAAGTTTCAATGTAGCCCACAAACATTCATTTCTTCCCAGATGCATCTAGTTTGTTTATTTTCTCTTTTCGTGCATGAAAATATACAGGTAACCAAAAATTCCAAAATGAGCAACATCAGGTTTGTTACCAATGAAAACTTCTTCGGGTGTCTTGAAGTCCAAAGCTTGATGTGGGCATCGGTTTTGGACATACACAACGGTGTTGGCAGCTTCTCCCCATAAGAACTTCGGAAGACCTTGATCATGTAGCATAGCACGAGTGACTTCTATGATAGTACGATTCTTCCTTTCGGCAACACCATTTTGTTCAGGAGTATATGTGATAGTGGTCTCCCTCTTAATTCCAGCTTCTCTACAATAGTCTTTGAATTCATCTGACTCATATTCGGTACCATTATCGGTCCTCAATATTTTGATCTTCTTCCCAGTTTGATTCTCGACCAAGGCTTTGAAAGAGCGGAACCACTTGAATACTTCATCCTTCTTCTTTAAGAAATACATCCATGTTTTGCGAGAGAAGTCATCCACAAAAATAGCATATAATACAAATATCCACCCAAAGATGTCACGGGCAACATACCTGATAGATCAGAATGAACCAATTGAAGAATGTCAGTGGTTTGAGTCGCACTTGAGGTGAATGGTCCCCTTGTATGTTTTCCAGCTTCACATCCCTGACAAACACTTTCATGATTTAAGTTGAATTTGGGCATCCCTGTGACCATCTTCCTTACATTGGGTAAGGCTTTGAAATGAAGGCGAGCAAATCTTCGGTGCCATAATTCGTATTGAAGAGAAGTATCACAAGTCATTACTCCCAACGGACTTCCTCCAACCTAATAGAGACCTTCAACCCTGAATCCAAGAGTGAATGCATCTCTTGGGTTCCTTTGCCAAACACGAACCTTCCCATCAATGAATGTCACCTTAAAACCTTTGTCTTCCATTGCAGAAATAGAAACTAAGCTCTTTTTCAGATCAGGTACATATAGCACTTCTTGCAAATGAAGAGTTTGACCTTGATTTAAGTGGAGAGTAACGGTCCCAATTCCTTTCACGAGATAAGTGGCATTATCCCCAAGTATAATCTCTATATTTGTCTTCTTTTCAACCAAGTTTGAGAAAGCTTCTTTATACCTAGTGAAGTGCCTTGAGGCACCATTATCAATCAACCAATGGCCTAATGTGTCCAGAGGAGAGGCGGTGGAGAGGGCAGAAATAAGATTAAATTATTTTTGCTTTAACATTAACTTCATCATATCTGCAGTTTCTCGACTTCTTGGGAGGACGACCATTTCCATTTCAAGCAGTGGGAGCATTCCTCTTTCCTTTGTTGTTGAATCTATTGTTCCTTTGATTGCCATTTGCCCTTGAAGTTGTTTTTATTGTTGTCATCATCTCTTGGAGTATCCTCCTTATGAGGACATTCTCTAGCGAAGTGGCAAAACCTGTTGCAATTGAAGCACTTGCCTTTCCTTCCTTCTTTGAATCCCAGCTTGAAACCTTGTTCTTGATTCCTTGGACCAACATTATTCCTTCTCTTAGAATGAGCGGAGAAGGCAGTAGGATTGTTTCCATTTGAGGGCTTTTCTCTTTCCATCATCCTTATTTCTTCTTGAGTGCATCTGGCCAATAGTTCATCAAATCCCGGAATCCTGTCATTGTTGAGGATGGTAGTGTTGAACACATCCCAATCTCTTGTAAGGCCTCCAAAAGCAATAAGAGAGAGGTCTCTGTTGCCAGTGACTTCACCAATAGATAGGAGATCATTCTTGATCTCGGTAATCCTCATGAAGTAGAATTGGATAGACTCTCCTCTATCCATCTTGATATCTTTCAACTTGTTCTTAAGAAAGAGAATTTGATTTGCACTATTTACTTTGAACATCCCAGCCATCTTTCATACATCTCCTTAGATGTTTCCAAATTAGAAATATAGGCAACCAAAGGCTTATCAATGGAATCAACAATAATCTTCTTAGCTTTAACCTCACATTTCTTGTACTTGGTTTGTGCAGTAGTGGATGCATTTGAAGGAGGTTCTGCTATTCTTCCTTTGACATAGTCCATGGCATCATTTTCTTCTAATGTCAAATCCAAAGTCATCTTCCATGCATGATAGTCAGATTTGTCCTTAAGCTTGTCTTGGGATTTGAAGAAAGATGTAGTCATCATTGGGACTAGTTCCAAGTCCTTGTCCAATAGTTTCCCTTAGTGATTGCTTTGCTTCACTCTTGCTTGGGCTTTGTCTTCACCTGAGCTCTAATACCATGTTAATTTTAGATAACAATGGTATGCTCTATGCTTTAGCACAATTTTCTTCAATGTTTTTTATCAGCCCAATGACAATTGTTGAAACCACTCAGCCATATTAAACACACACAGCAAATTAACACACAATAATCAAACCAGCAACACACAAAAGACAAACTAGCGGAAAAGGCAGAGAGCCATCATGTGGTCTCTCATGCTCATGTATTTCTCTCATATTCAAATAATTTAATAATACATTTAAATACATGAGCAAGTGGTCTTAAGATAGTATGTCTTTCTTAGACTCACTTGGTTGAGACAATTTCTCGACTCACACGCTAATTTAGGAGAACTAGTTGGAGAAAATCTCTCCTCCTAACTAAACTCCTTAGTTTGAGAAACTAACTCTCATGATTTAATTTAAATTATTAATTTATTTGGATTTATAATTGTTTTTAAGAGAGTGAGACTAACATTCCCCCCCTCAATGATAAATCCAAAAGGAACAAGGAACCATCTTCTAAGTTCTCAAGTTGCTCCTCAAAAATCATTTGCCTGAATCTAGATGTTGAAGAAACTGCAATATGAAGAAACTATGAGTCAGTTGCATGACTGATTCATCTCTGAATGACGCTTGACAACTCCATGATGTGCCAAGCCGCAAAAGGATCCAATTGTCCTTTGCTTGAAAACAGCATCCGGTGTCCACTGACACAATTTGATGAACGCCCACTGGCGTATTTGCTGATGATAATTGCCCACTAGCTGAAGATGTCGAAAAACAACTCAATGTTGCTTTTGCTATGATGAACGCTGCTCACTGCTGCTTTTGCTGTAGATCGCCCACTGGCGAATTTGCTGATGCTCACTGCAGATGAAAAATGCCCACTTGCTAATGAAGATGCCCATTGGCTGCTTCATTGATGTTGTCGAGACTTTCAGTCTGACAACCACTTGTCAATTTCATTGACATTTCCCCCCCTTTGTCAGCTAAAAGAAGAGACAATCTTCTCCAAAATATATCTGAACTCCCCCCCTGTAGGTGTAGGAGTGTTTCACTGTTGTACTCCCCCGTTCAACTACATGAGAGTACCATCTTCATTTCACTATTGGCTACAATATGTGTGAGTGAATCCGATTGTAAAAATTGTACAATCTTCTGGCTGTGGATGACCATTCCTAGGGATCAATCCATGAATAATTTATCTTTAATCTGGTTGACTGTCGTTGGTTGCAGCATTTCTCTGATGTATGATTCTTCTTGCCACAATGGTGACAAGGATGGAGATCAAAACACTGATCTTCCAGATGACCAGTTCTTTGACAATGAGAACATTTCGGTTTGTCTGCAACTTGAGTTTGCACGCATGTTTGTTTATCTACAACTTTCTCATGGCTTGTTGATGGTATTTGATCAAGAAACCCTGCACTGATGAACTGAATGGGCTTTGAATAATCGGGGATATGTAAGTTGTCGTCATCTTCGACATATCCTAAGCCGTGTCGATTTCGATTACTTTGGATTTTTTCCCATGGCTTGATGATGGGTTTGAAAGAAAGTTGAACTAGAACAACTTCAACACTTGAAGTTGGTTGGATGAATGAAGTCGAATGATCAATTGCCTGTGGATTGGTCAAAAACATGGAAGCAACACGCTTCTCTTGCAACTCATTTCTCTGCAGTTGTGACCCCAGTTGAAGGAACTCAATCGTTTCATGTGCATGTTGAAGATGCACTTGAATGTTAGCAAGAGTGGTTTTGCTTATCTGCACCATGTCGCCGGCTAATGATAACATTAAATTGTGAAGAATTTGGGATAGTTGAATGTGTGTCGTCGTGTTGCCTTGCTTACTTTGAAATCAGGCTCGCTTGTTGTAGAAGTCGAGCTTGAAAAATTGTTGAGTTGATCACTGAAATGACAGGCTCGCTTGTTGTGCATTGAACCGTCACACTTGATTTGGTTACTTGACACGCTCACTTGATCTTAGTGCGCTTGCTGTAGACACATGCTTGTTTTGATGCTTACTTGAAGATTAGAAGTCACGCTCATTTGATGATGATTGGCTGCTTGATTATTTTATGAACACGCTCGCTTGCTTTATTGTTTTTGCTTGAAATACTTGTTGGCTTGATTGTTTTTAATGACACGCTCGCTTGTTGATGATTGTTGTACTTGCTTTAAACACCTGTTGTCTTGAACTCTTGGGTGATTACTGCACTTAGTGATGCACTGAATGTGCTGAAAAATGACGGGTGTCAAACACTGTCGAAAATGCACCCAAATGACAAATGATAAATTTGATGTTCAAGTAACCACTGACTTGACTTAATGATGGACTTTAACAAATCAAATTAGGGTGTCGGTTACAAACGAAAATGCACCCGGGCAATTCAGTTAAAACATTGCAAGTGATACAGAAAGTGTTCATAATGTTGATGTCGTTTGGACTTGAAATGCTTGACTGTGTAGCGTCCTTAACTTGATGGCGTGAATTAGCTATTGTGAAATGTTGTTGCAGAATATTACTTTTATCAAATCGATGATGTGACGCTTTGTGCTTGTGTACTTATGTGCATGTTGTTGTTTTAAGCATAATACAAAGAAATAATTTGAACACAAGTCATGCACATGCATTCATTACACACCGTGTAGTACCTAAGATCCCCTTATTCAATTTCGGGTGGATCTAGGACACAAACACCACAAAAAATATGTCTTTATTAAATAGTGAATTACATCAACCTTCACCTTCACAACATCGTGAATGAAATTTCGCAAACAATGAGAATGCCACGCTCACAAAACCCCTTGTCTTCAAAACTAAAAGTATACTCTGCTAAAAAGCTTTCTTCAAAATACAACAATGAGCTTCCTTATAAAAATCCTCACTTATCACTCCAAATTTGAAAAAAAATGTCGTATCTCTCCAAAACAAAAATTAAAGCACCTGATGCACTAATCCTTTTTCTTATGTCACTGGATCTTCAATGCGCAATCACTAAGTCTCCCGTGCTCCCAATACGAACAATTTCATTCAGATTTAATTCAATATAGAGTATGCAATTTGATACAAAAACTCCATTGCTATCCCTTTGAAATCTAATAATTCAAATGCCAAGCATTTAATTATCCATCAGATCGATTCTTGCTCAACCATAAATACCCTATTACCATCATATTCCCTTCCAAATCGACCAACAAAACAAGTATTAAAACTCACCAATAAATACTCTGCTCCCACATCCTTCAACTCAATACGTTGAACAGAGCTAGACTTGCATAAACCAATGAAAAGCCAAATCGTAGAGCTAATGGTCTTCATTCACTACACATCGTAATTGACACAGCTAACCTATTGGTTCTGCTCTCTGTCTCTAAATCGCACTAAAAACTTCTTGGAATTTTGCCACTGAACTACATGCACCCATCCTCAATTTTCGTATGGACTCAATACGTTGTGGCCAAGGTCTCGTGGACAACAGGCCTATTTAGAAGGAACCCCGAGGCTATGCTCTATGAGATGAAGTCAATGGATTAGAATCATGCCAAGGAGCTCTTTTGTTTCCTGCAAAAAGTTCGGACAGATCATGGGTAAAAGATCAAGGGAGACAAAGTAGCTATCATCAGAGATTGAAAGATCAAGAGAGGGAAAGAAGACTAAATGAGATCGCTGAAATGGTCAAGAATGTGACTGTCAAGGATGCATAGAGATCATTGTTAGCGTTTGCCATCAACTGCATAAAGCTTTGGCATGTCTCAATGAAAATACCCCCCTTACTCAGGCGAGCAGTGTAATTGGCCTTGTTAAACAGATCTTTGCGAGTATTCTGGTTGCATATGTTATTCGAAACACATGGAGCGGTAATCAGCAGAATCAAGACAAGAGTAGTGTTGGTTCATTGTTTTCTCACCGCTATGTCTACCAAGTAGAAAAGCTAACTTCTGATGATAAGCTGAAGTTCATCTCAAAGATTGTCAATGCTTTTCTTAGCATACCTAATCGAGAAGCTACCCAAAGGCCACAAAAAAAATGTCCCTCTTCCTGCACTATTAAAGGTGTCGAAGTCAGAAAGGGGTCCCAGTGAGAGTGAGCTACGATCTAAGGCAGAGGCAGAGGAACATGCCATTCGTCGACTCCGAATGTGTCTTTGAGATGTTTGTAACAGACTTCTGTATGAAAAATGGTTCAGTGTATTCCACTATCCTGTTATGGATGAAGATGCTCCCGATTATCATTGCATAGTTCAAAATCCCATGGACGTGGCTACTTTACTGCAACGTGTGGATAGTGGGCGTTACTTGACATGCTCTGCATTCCTGCAAGATGTGCAACTTATTCCTGTCAATGCAAAAGCATATAATGGAGATGATTATAATGGAGCTAGGATTGTCAGCAGAGCATATGCGCTAAGAGATGCAGTTCATGGCATGCTTTCTCAAATGGATCCAGCTTTGGTGGCCTTTTGTGATTCAATTGCTTCTCAGGGTGGGCCAACTCGCTTGCCAGAGGATTCAGCAGCAACATTTCATTTAAATCCTGTTGTCCAACAAGTTCATGTTACAAGAGCAAGTGCTTGCTTACACAATGTTCATCCTACAATGAATGTTTCGGAAAGTTATGAAGTCTTGAAACGTTCAAAGCGGAACAATGATACTGATCAAGGTGAAGCTCTCTAACTTGGCTCTAACACATGAGTTTCTCGAGCCGCACTAGTTGTGTGGGATGATCCCAGCTCAATATCGATGCTGCAGAACATGGTTACGAGGATCCCTAGACTCCTAAAGCTTGATCAACGCGCCCTCTTTGACAGACAATCTGGTGTCCTTTTTTCTCTGCAAAGACAACAATCTTTCACACATTAAGCTATATATTCTCACTCGGTAGTAACCTATTTCTTGCTAACCTATGCACATAATAATGATTAATTATTCAGAATTCTTCCATCTCCCTTGACTATCCCTTGGAGTCAAACCTATATTGGCTCTGATACCACATGTTGAAACCACTCAGCGATATTAAACACACACAGCATATTAACACACAATAATCAAACCAGCAACACACAAAAGACAAACTGGCAGAAAAGGCAGAGAGCCATCATGTGGTCTCTCGTGCTCATGTATTTCTCTCATATTCAAATAATTTAATAATACATTTAAATACATGAGCAAGTGGTCTTAAGATAGTGTGTCTATCTTAGACTCACTTGGTTGAGACAATTTCTCAACTTACACACTAATTTAGGAGAACTAGTTAGAGAGAATCTCTCCTCCTAACTAAACTCCTTAGTTTGAGAATCTCTCATGATTTAATTTAATTAATTATTTTATTTGGATTTATAATTGTTTTTAAGAGAGTGAGGCTAACAACAATTTCCAATTATCTTCAGTAGCAATCACATTAACTTATACACATTGACAGTAAATGCAGATAGAACATAAAAACATATGCATAAGACAAGCCAAGGCAAGAGGACACAAGATGTGGCGCATGTCAAGGACATACCCTAATGTGGGGAACCCTTTGATCAAATCTTCATATTAGTCTTCAATAGTTCAGCAGAGAGAGAGTAAAAATATCATAAATACATGCCCAAACAGTTCTGCCAAATCAACAGTCAAATCAGCACTAACCAGAAAGTCAAGTGTGGTCAAAGCTGCCCCAAAATGTCCTCTAATTAGCTCGGTCAGTAGCAAAAGAATGCAGCCTCCAAAGAGGGTCAAAGTCAACCCAAAACAAGTTTGGTCAACCCAATCAAAGTATGTTGTAAATCTGCGGTCAAATTAGAAAGTCAATGCAAAAGTCGACTTGGTCAAATAGTCCCCAGTCACCTCGAAATCCATTCCAAAGAATGCAACTTGCAGAAATCGAAATTCTGCCCCCAAACCAGAAGTCAGTGCCGGTCAAATCTTGTTGGTCAACACATGCCCTAGTCCTGAAATTTCCAACCTTCAAAACCAGTCTAGAAATCTACTTTCCTTCCACACGTGCGAAGAAGAGAGCCTCCAAGTTGTAGGAACCAATCAAGAGGGGAGAGTGAAGATGATGTGATGAGATGAGTGATGTATAAATGAGAGAAGGGTCACTCCTATTTATACAATTCATTGAGGATGAGGAGACATATCCATTGGGCTTCATGAGCCTACATTTGACTGAGTCCGACCTTGACAATTTGACCATGAGAAAGAATAAATTCAAAATTCCATTTCTGTTTGTCAAATTGAGATGATCTTTATATCAAAATTGTACCTCTCGAAAAGAGGAATCCAATGCAGTAATCATCTCCATCATATGAGTTGTCCTAAGGTGGAAATTGGCCCTAGTTACCAATTTTAACAACCTTTGACAATTGTATACTGTCATTGGATAAGGCAACCTGAAAGTAGGCAAACTCAGCGTAATTCTGATACAACCATGCCAGAGTAATCTTGATAGTTGTGTTTTTCAAGAGCTACTGGCCACAATTGTCAAGGCTTCCATCAAATATATAATTCTTTACATTACATGCACAATGAGTTCTTGTCTATTGCTTCTTTGCCAAGTTCTTTTGACGTCGTTTCTCACAAGCTTTATCTTTGTATCTGATCGCTCCCAAATCAGTGCCTTCAACAGGAAAAAAAACCACCAGTTGATAAAGTATGTTGCTTAAGCTCAATCATAGATGGAATTTGCAGTAGACCATGGCCCATTGCTAGTTTCTCTTCCTCCAATTCTTTCCACCTGAAAATATAGAAACAATGGTGCTCTTGTTTATGAGAGTAATCCTAGCATTATGTTTTCTCATAAATGCATGGACTAAAAGCTTCAGCTACCTCAGATATACTCTGTACCTCCTTGAGACCAGAACTAGAGCATGTTGTTGGCACTCTTTGTTCTGAATATCTAGGACTGGAGGAAGACCCATCAGTAGATGAACCAGAACCCAATGCTGATGATGTTGGCTCCAAGGCTAGTAGACAGCTAGAGGAGGATGCCTCATGACCTGAAAAAGTGTTAGACACTGCCTTTGAATTCTCTAAAGCTGGATTACAGCTAGAGGATACCTGAATAAGCTTTGCATGTTTCCTTTCCTCCAACTTATGCACAAATCAGTGTTGATAATATCGGTATCGACAAAATATCAGCGAAGGTCCAGAAAACATCTTATCAGAAATATCGGTGAAAATATTGATAAAATATCGACAAATATCGGCAAACATTTTGAAAATTTAAAAAAAATAATAAAAATAAAAAAATGCATAATATATTCATTTTTTTCAAATTTTTAAACCTATAAAGCAATAACAGCATGAAATAAACACATTCGCACATAAATATGAAGAAAGCACTAATATATATGATGTAGTGGATGTAAAATCAAAATGATACATCAAAGGTGATACCAAATCCTGCTAATTCTTGATAATTGTCCAATCAAGGACTCAAATGTGGAGAACCAATACAAAATAACAACACATATATAAAAGTATCTCATCATCATGAGTTATAAACTTATATGTAGCAAAACAAATGAAACTAGCAGTTATCTATCTGAGACCAGTGCCCTCTCCCTAGTAGCTACTTTTCCGTCTTTTTCAGCGATTACTTCAAGAGCTTTTTATATAACCTCCACACTAGAAACCGCACAAGGCGTTACATCATGTGCAGGGAGTCTAGCCAGATGGTATTTCAATCGCCTAACCCCTCCTGACATCTTGGTCCCACACAATTTGTATGATAGATATGCCCGATTTGTCCCACCATCAGGCTCCCCGTACTCCCAAAATGGGTCCAAGGCTTTTGGCATATTTGTAGTGAACTAATTCAAACCTAGGGCACCAAAGAAACAAAAAATTGGCATTAAACCCTCCAACACAAAAAATAATAAGTAATAACCACCTTATTTTAAAAAAAAAGATTACTACATTATTTGCAATGTGAATGAAAAATGGCAATAAGAGGGTGCATAAGAAAGTTGAAAAAAAATGAAGCTTGAGGTCCAAATATGGAGAAAACCCTTGCATTGGCTCATGGGCATGAAAATCATATCAAATGGAAAAAAAACAAAGAAGTAAAATGTTGGTAGGCAAAGAGGCAAGAAAGCATAACCCTAAATCTATGAAAAAATCATTAACATAGGGGTTTTTAAGAACATCCCTGTTAATGGAAGAAATGAAGATTGTCTCATTGTTCTTCAATCTTTGATCAACAAAAAATTCGTTGTTGGTGGCGATAGTGGCTATTCAACCCTCACTTCCTCCTTGACAACAAGCACAATGCTCTCCCCTTCCTTCTCCAACAATCAGAAAACAAAAATGAGCAAAAAAATCTGAATTTGGCCTTTTCTAGCTGCGGCCCGGCAATTTTTTCGATCACCGTGCGGTATTTTCCGAAATATCGGCGATATTTCGGCTCCCCGAAAATATCGAGATATTTGCGAAAATTGCCGATATTATATACAGTGGCACAAATTGACATAAGTGATATACACCGTGGTTTGTAAGATCTTGCTTTCCTTCTATCCGACCAATTTTGAACTCCAAGCCTTGGACAGCATGTTGAACAGATTCAACATCAAAGCCAGTATGTTTTAAGTTTCCACGAAGCTCATAAACCTCATCTTTAGTGGCAGCATTTAACTCTGCACATCGATCCAAACTATTATCAACACGATCAATTCTCGAAGAAAGGTGTCGTTTTGCTGCCATGATAAGTGTCAAAACTTGTTCAAGTTGTTTGCCAACACTTACACTTGCCTCTGATAGGCTACATCTTGTAGAGAACATCATATCGGAAAGCTTCCACTCCTTCCACCAAATGTATCCATAGCCTGCAACTCCAATCACAATAACAGGTGCTGCATATGTTGTTATACCTGGAATGATGAAGTTACAATAACTTCCAGTAACAAGAATTACTTGCTCACTCTGCAGGTCAAATATGTGTTTTCCTTCAAGATAGCTATAGCTAAAAGCAATTTTGGCAATGACATTAGCGGTGAGATTCCGGAATCTTCCACCATCTCTATCTTTTGCATACCATAAGAGTTTAACAAAGATGGTGTGCTCGCCACAACCTCCAGTACCATAGACTTTTGTAACTCTGCATGGAAGGCGGGACTGATGAGTCTTCTTTGTCTGCTCCATTTTGCTCCTTGGGAAGTCGCAAGGCCATCACCCAACAACCACCTTACCTGGGTTGTTGGCTCTGGTTTCTCATACTGCATAGATTTATTGCAGAGTAATTCCCTAAGCAGCTCTGACAGGGGAATAACAATTCTTGGTACAGGACCAAACCAATATCGAGGGACAGCTCCATGGTAGCCAAATAGGTTTCCTTCATCACTTGAATCACTTCCCTTGTGTTTCCATACAGACTAGAGCCTGAGATACCCTGTGATTCAAAATACTTGTTCATTCGATAAGGCTTCCACCATATTTTTTAATCAAAATTGGCACTATAGTAAACAGAAAGATGAAGACCAGAACCAGCAACAACGGGCATTTGAGATCCATCTCCTTGAGGTTTGTATGGAAAAGATTTGTTCAAGAGTGTACTCTTCTTGCTGCTTTGAGGGCCCACACTAGAAACTACAACAGATGAGAGTCCCTGATCTGCCAATTTTATGTCCTTTATGCACTGTTCAAGACCAGCTTTATTGAAATTGCCTTCTCCATCCATAGGCCGAATAGAGTAACATTCTTCCATTTCAAATGTATCTTTACCTTTGCCTTGATCAAAAACTGTAGTTATCAAAGGTCTCGTGTACTTCCTCTATGCAAAAAGAACTCTTGTATCTTGATAATTTGGAACGATCCTCACAGGAAGGCTGGATACCTCTGCCTCAGCTTCAGCATCATTCCCCTTTACTGGTACTTATGAAAATTCTGAGACAGTGTTCCCATCATTGCTATGTTGCCCTGTGTAGCCACAAACCTCCAATCCGTCACAAGGCATTTCACTCTCAGCAAATTCTTTTTCCATATTTTAATCTGAATCATTATTTACCTTTGGATTCACTTCAATCTCTGTCAGTCCTCAAACTTGTGGGTAATTCAACCCTCCTTGCTGATACAAACTCGGCCCTTCTTGGAGACCAATAAATTCGATGTCTGACTAGAATAGCTTGGCTCCTGAGCTGATATAACAATTCAAACTCTCTGTAAGATCAATGATTGGCTAAGGTGGCTTTACAACCACCAAAACCAACTGCCACCAACTAGGGTGTGTATTACAACACCAAAACAAGGAAATATAATGAGGGTTTCTCCCTCATACCATAAGTTACTAGAGCTCTCGAAATATTTATCAAAATACCAATGCTCAATCATACCCCAATGAATTCCCATCTTCCTTTTTATAACTTTCCCCCTTCAAAATATCATGGGTGGCATAATAATACCATGGGTCACCAAAATATCATGGATATTCTCTTTATATGCCCTTTTAATTTAATTATTCATTTGACTTTTTTTTATGTCGTTTTTCTCTCCAAGTGAAAATGAACAATTAGATCAATCTTCTTGGAAACGGACATTACACTAATCTCTTGAAAATGGCTTGAACAATGAAGATGTGATTCACAAGCTGGTGACAATTGCCCCTATATCAAAGGTTAGTTTTTTTTTGAACTAACTCATGAGTATGCACATTGCATAGTAAAAACAAATTGCTTGTTTCATTCTAAATCAATGCAACTAATAGAATAGTCCTTTGCTCTGTCCCTCCTAGACTTTGATTTGAATACAACTACCCAGTTATAGATATAAATTTGTATTCACTATCACCTAAAGGCTAAGTTCTTTAGGCCACAGATTCATTTATATATCATCCATTCTTCGTGTTGACCGACCACAAATGCCTTTACTGTTCAGCCAACCGGGTGATATCTATAGGAAGTAATTTGAATTTAAATTACTCCACACATGAATCTTCTTCCAGCTGGCCTTCTATCTTGAAAAGGTTTTTTCCACATTTTGGCTATCCCTCTCTCGCAAATATTTCGACAACATTGCTGACATGAACTTAGATTTCCCTTGTGACAACTCAAAATCTATTCACTAACTTTGTGATGACATAGGATATTATATTCTTGGGATAAGCATATATGCATGCTTTATTGGTGGAGACTCAGAAGCATTCCATTTTCAAATGTCAATTTTCTATGACATAAAGAACAAATATTATAATTTGGCATCTCCTGATCTGCTACCCTTTTCCCTTTGATATCTAATAAGAACATTGAAATTCTTTGGCTAAAATTCCATCCTTCGTGTAAGACTTGTCTGGAACACAAACGGTTTGGAGGCAGCTCATGTTTGGAGCGAGGTTACTTGGAAGTAGGAGCGGGGGCCAGGAGCATAAGCAGGTGCTCAGAGCGACATTTTCAAAGGCTCCCGGTTTGGGAGCGAATCGGAAGCAGATTTTTATATAATATATATTTTTATATATTTTGATGCATATATGTCAACAAAAGCATGTAGAATGATGAATTAGATATAAAAATCATAAAAACATGGATTACACCATATAACATCAATCATCTACAAGTTATAATCTTCATCAACCACATCCACAAGTTACAAGTTCTCATTTATATAGCATGTAAGGGTGTACATAACCAAAATAGCATCGAGTGTAATCCATCTCTGAATTGAAAATACATCAACAAATAGGCTCTAGATGACCTCTAGCATCCAAAAAAATCATGCTACAACAAATAGCTACATATCATCGAAATCATTGTCTATCTTGGGATCTTTGTCATTAATATCACCCTCTAAGCAATTAACATAAGATAATAAAAAAAATGTAGCATGTCAAGTCAAGATTTTGCTTGAGTGATGGGTACATTTTTAGTAGGGTCATGATAGAGGAGTTCGACAACCAATGTCAACAACATGAAGGTACATAGAGGGCTTGGTGCTCTTCATTAAATATGAGTCCCATACCCTAGTACATGACAAAATCCAATGGAAACATTGCAATCCCCCCAATCATGAAATCCTGAAAAACTGATAAGTCTGCTGGATTTTGAGAGAGATCTAAAATTCCACTTTCTCCATATGAAATCCAATGAGGTCGGAAACACTCTCAAACATCTTTAGTCATTTCATGGTAATGTTAAAAATTTAAGTAAAATGATGAAAATGAAAAGTATAGGAAAATGTCAACATTACCATGAATTGTATATCAATACTAAGGGCAAAAGCTTGAATATTAGGCTGCCCTACTCAAAAAATCGTGTTTCTTTGAAAAAAAAATTGCACTTGTAACATCTTTGTTACAAAAATTGTGAGAAAAACCAGGGAGCGAATTTCGGGAGAGCACTCCCGGGTCGCTCCCGCTCGGAGTGCACTCTAGGAGCAATTCTAAGGGAGTGGAGTCGCTCCCCACAACCCTGGTTTGTAGGCATGTAAAGTCCTGCCCACAGAACTCTTGCCGTTGTACCATTTAAAGGTTGGTTCATTTACTGGTTGACCATCTTCTGAAGACTGCCAGTCCATCCTCCTGTAATTCATGTATTGCATATATAGTTTATAGTGCATGTCTCACTTGCAGTTGAACTGTGGTTTGTGGTTATTTTACAAGATAGCCTTATCATGAAGTTCCCATTTATCACAAATGTTGGAAAAAATCAGGGATTGTCTGTTTAATGCCATGTTAGATACAAAACCTGCTGAAAATTGTGGACGTGTAGGTCTGTACTTCCGCGATTAGGTCAAAATCTATATTTTTCAGCTCTCTGATCTCATATCAGAATCTACTCATACGTAGAACAAAATACAGGTAATGCCCAAAGTAGGTGTGCATTCTACAGTTGGATATCAATTATGCAGATACTGTTCATAATGCAGATATTATGAATTATATGGCTGAAAATCATTTTATTTTTCCAGAAATCACTATTTGATTGTGTAAACTGCCACTTTCAGTTAAGATGAGCATTCACAATCAAAGGAAAAACTGTAACAATCACACAGATAATCAACTCTACATGACTGTCAATCGGGTATTGATTTTAGCTCAGACAGTTAGGGAGGAGAAATATTATCCTTCCCACCGAGGTTCAAATTCTGCTTGTGACATGTTTTGCTCTTCACGGGTCAATTATTGGTGCGACTGTGAGCCATGAGGAATGTCATTCCTTGCTTATGTGCTGGAGGGCAGTGTGCTTGGTTACATGTATTAGAAAATAAATAAGTCTGCACGACCACAAATTTATGCAGATACATCAGAAAATACACCCACATCAATCATAAATAATATAATGATGAACATAGTGATCAACAACTTGGCAAATTCTAGAGGATCAAACATGCCAGGTAGTATGAACAATTACAATCAAGAGCAAGAATAGAAAGTCGTTATTTATAACTTGTTTAAGAGATCATTTTCCAGAAAACCATTATCTCGCAAACTTAACTACGGAACCTTCAAAAGACCTCTAACGCTATGTAAACAGGAAACGACAATCCACTTGGTGCAAATACTACGGAAGATTATTTGTATAAAACATATATATTATATAGTCTCGGAAAATGAAAAAGGATTTCAATGATTAACTGGATTCATATTTGTGGACAAGAGCATGTTGTTTTGAGGACTGGACATATCTTGTGTCAGGCTAAGCAGTAACTCCATTAGCCAGAAAAACTGATTCATATTATTCCATCAGGTATGTTATTGTTATATACAAAAGGGTGTGACTATTCAGTTCATCTCCTGATGACTGTTCACATTCCTAATTTAATTATTTACATGAATTCACCCAATCGTGAGGATTAGGTGTCAACATTCCCCCCCTTTAATCTGAAGGAATGTTGGTGAGTCCAAGCATCATTCTGAATCTTTCAAGCTTTTCTCTTCCAAGCGCTTTGGTGAA
>APFE031568693.1:66589-94081 GCA_000404065.3 Pinus taeda
GTATGCTTTGGAGGTATTTGAATACCCCAAGAAAATACACTTACGACTTCTAGCACCAAGTTTGTTTCTATGTACCTTTGTTATCAAAGCATAACAGGTGGAACCAAAAATCCTGAGATGTTTGACCGAAGGAACATGTCCATACCACAATTCATAAGGAGTCTTGTTTCTTATAGCACTAGATGGACATCTATTCTTTATATATGCAGCACATAGAACAGCATCAGGCCAAAACATTATCTCTTTACATTTTTGAAGAAAAGCATGGATCGTACCATATTCAAGATTGTTCTATTCATTCTTTGAGCTACACCATTCTGTTGGAGATTATAAGGCACAGTTGTTTGATGTTTGATCCCATGTTGGCGAAGATAGTTTTCAAATTCATTTGATGTGTATTCTTTTCCATTATCAGTGCGAATAGACCCAATGTGAGATTGTGCATCATTTTCTATCCATTTATGAAAATTCTTGAATGTTTGAAAAGCATCAGATTTGTTCTTCAATAAAGAAACCCAGCACATTCTAGTGTAGTCATCAATAAACGTCATGATATATTTATTTCCATTTGCAGAAAAAACAAGCATTGGACCACATAAATCTGAATGAATGAGTTCAAGTTTCCTATGTGCTCTTGAATGTGAATCATGAAAAGACTGTTTGCTATGCTTTCCTAGAATGCAAGCATCACATTGCTTATGTTTCCTAGGAATTGTAGGCAAACTAGCAACACCATTTTTCTTCAATAAGCGGTGACTGTCATAGTTTAAATGTCCAAATCTAGAATGCCATAATAAACTTGATGGAAGTGTACCTTCTTCATGATGAGAAATATATGAGAAATGTTGTTCATGAGCAGATGTTCCTTGCAGTTTGAGAAGTCTTTCTTCTTCTATTCCCCTCATGACAAGTGAGTGATCAGATGATTTTCTCACCTCAAGCTTGCCATCAAACATATGAATGAAGTGACCTTACTGTCAGATGTGGACCAAGGACAACAATTTTCTCTTGAGCTATGGGAGATATAAAACATGATCAAGAAGAAAGTCAAAGAGACCAGGCAGTTTAAGCCTGATTGTGCCAAGCCTTGATGGCTTGATTTTTGATTGATCTGCAAAGTAAACTACTCCATCAACATTGTCAGTGAAATCTTCAAAAAATTCTTTTCTATGAGTCATGTGACAGGTTGCTCCTGAATCAAGCAGCCAATCATTTTTCCAGGAAGCAAGTGAAGTGTTAAACAAATCTTCATCTACTCCAATGTTACATTGTGCCTGAATATAGTGAGTGGATTCAGGTGCTTTACCTTTATCTGTATCATCAGTTTTACCTTTCTGTTGGTTTCTTTTCTGCTCAATTTTGTCCCATGGTAGCTTGCATGTAGAGGCATCATGTGATCCATTTATTTTGCAGTGAATACAATGTAAATCTACCTTTTCTCCTTGAGAATGGCTGCCCCCCCTGCCTCTGAAATATCTTCCTCTTCCTCTTCGTCCACCTCTTCCTCTTGTAAAATCTTGAGCAGGATTCTTTTCTTTATGAGCAAGGCACACATTCTCTTCAGAAGATTCAGGGGTTGTCTTCTTTCCAAAATCTTTCTCTCTTTCAGCAAACTTTTCCACAAGAGAGTCAAAGGTTATATCTTTGAGATTTCCATTTGCTTGCAATGACTCAAGATAATTGGATTAAGTAGGATAAAGTGCCTTGAGAAAAGCAATAAGAGGAATATCCAATTCAACCTTAGTAGATTTTATATCATGCATTATACTTTACTTCAGATGCAAGAGCAAGAGGATCATTATTTTGCAGTTCAAGAGTGAAGAGTTTAATCATGAGTTGAACGACTTCAAGTGCAGAATGTGAGTCATAGAGTTCTTTCAGCTTTTGTAAGGTTTCAAAGGCAGTTGAATATAACGAAATATGGCGACTCACCTCTTCATTTCCAGATGCTGCGATTAATGCATAAGCTTTGCTGTTCTTGTTTTCCCAAATAACGAGTTCTTTGTCTGAGGTAGGTTGTACTGGGTCATTGTCTCCTTCTCCGACACACACTCCTTTCCACAACTCATTGAAGATGAAGGTGTGTTTTATCATCCGGGACCATTCAGGGTAGTTCTCCTTGCCAGTGAGAACTATTCCTACCATGGATATGATTGAATGCATTCTGTAAAAAAAAAAAAAATTGCTGATAGAAAAAAATACTTCTGCCAATATACAGTAAAAATGTACTCAAAAGGGCATTCTCAAAGGGTATTATCGTCCACTAAAACTTCTAACATAAAGTTTTCATGTACCCATTGAATCACTGTCATCACAACTTCAATACACGAAAAGAAAATGACTTTTACAAATGTACACAGCTACCAATAAAAACATTCAATGCATGCGCAGTATACAACCTCTTTTTAAAAAAGGCTCAACGCATCATGGACGTTCTGCCTTCACCAAATATTCTGCTACAAATGTTGTCACCGTTCAAATGTATGACCAGCGTTCAAATATTAGAACAGTCAGCGTTCAAATATTATAATAGGCAGCGTTCAAATATTACAACAGGCAGCAATACAATACCCCAACGCAATAGAAATACGACCCCTTCAACACAAAAAATAAACGCTCTAGAACTCAACGCTGGCTGTCATAGCATGGAGTTAAATTTTGCAGTGCGCTAGGCCAGCAGCATGAACTATGAAGCCATCGAATCCAAGGAGAATCTGCTACAGTAAAACAACCGAGAATAAGAAGCTGAATCATTTAGTATGAAAAACTTGAGCCGCAATTTAGATAATTTTCATTGAGCAGAACAACATAGACGTATTCAGTGAAGGCAAGGCCATGGGCTTGGGAGGAGTAGGGAAGACCGTAAATCAGTGAGTATTAGCACTGTATTAGTTTTTCCCATCCTCGCAAGCCGAAGGCCTTTCTACTAGTTGAATGGTGCGTAGATCCATGGAACCCGTTGGTGGATCAACTGATCAGCGGCCAAACCACGTGCAATTCAGTCAAGAAGTAGAGCAATGGAGATTTGAACCTCGACTATTCAGTTTCCGATGTGGTTAGAAGAAGAAATAAATCATGCAAACGTTCGAAGGTGCCCTATACGGATGGACAGAAGGGGCGGTCGATAGTGAGATTGCAGCAGTTTTTTTTTTGGAATATGGACAGATGCGTTATAGACAGCGTTATGGACAGAGCAGAGAGTGTTATGGACAAATCGCAGCAGTTTTTTTTTTCTGGAAAGGAATATGGACAGATGCATTATATGGCAGAGGCAGCGCGTTATGTCAAGACAGAGGGGATATGGCAGACAGAGGAGTTACAGGAGCATAAGAGCTAAAACAAGGCGCTGGCTCTGATACCATGTCAGGCCAGGCAATAACTCCATTAGACAGAAAAACTGATTCATATTATTCCATTAGGTATGTTATTGTTATATACAAAAAGGTGTAACTATTCAGTTCATCTCTTGATGACTGTTCACATTCCTAATTTAATTATTTACATGAATTCACCCAATCGTGAGAATTAGGTGTCAACATCTTGCAAGTTCCATCTGTGTCCACTCCAAAGTTGGGCAGCAGTAGCCGGAACCAGGCGGAACATCGTTAGGATATGTTGCTTGAACAATACCTTTCGCTACTCAACAACAGAGATGTTGGATATCTAGTACTATCCCCAAATGGTGCTATGAGAAAAATAATTGTAATCCTCTTTAGGAAATGGGAAAAAAAATAGCGATTCATATAAATTAAAATCTTAAAATCATGGCGTTTATCTAAAGATATAGTTAAATTTATAGATGCCCGGTAAAAAGACTTTTGAACAAAGCCACTTCCACTTAGGTTAAGAGAGGAAGCTCGGTCCCGAGACATGGGATAGATGTGCGTTAGGCATTTGCAGGTCTGCCTCACACATGTAACGGCGTCACAAAGTCAGAATAACACCTTAAAGAAAGAACGTTAGAGAAAAGAAAATTAGAGGGCATTTTTGTTACCTGTAATCCGAGCAGCTTGATGGGCTTTACTTGACCTGGAACAAGGCAATCAGGCCCTGCTGCCTCCAGAAATGCCTCACTTGCCAGTCCCTTCCCAATGGGGTCTGGATGCTGCAACGCCAACAAATTCAATTCAATTCAATTCAATGGCGCCCCGTGAATAAAAAAAAGATTCCTCCAGCTGCTAATTGTGTGAGTGTAAATCGAAGATGCATACATACCTTCATAATGCTAAGTGCATAACTTGAATTGGGAGTGTGGCGAACAGCGAGGACAGGTGCTTGAGATATTCTGGGAACTGACCTCCCTTTCGCAGAGGCCCTCCATGGCACATCTTCTGCGAATACTTTCCTCCCCGATTCCATATCATCTAATCACCACAAGGAAGAGGGTGGGTGATGCTACTTGTCCCGACTCCCGAGTGGGGCAGAGGAAGCAATTGCAAAATGAAAGGGGCACCAACTCAGAATCAGGTTGGGTTTTATGATAGATGAAGGAGATCGAATGGAAATGAGAGATGTTTGAATTTCAAGGAAGAAAATACTAGGGAATAATGTGCACAATCAATCCAATCCAATCCTATGGTGGGCTCTCTTCCGTCTATACGACTAAAAGGTAATCTGTTCCTTCTAATGAGTTATCCATGGATTTGGAGTTTGGATCAGTTCGGATATTTAGTCGTGGTTGTCGTCGAACTGTAACTGGTTAACTTCATAAGGTCAACTTAAGTTGGGATTTTTACACGATTAGGAGCGTCCAGAAAACTTAATTCTCACGCATTATATATAATGCGTCATTTTCTCCTTTGGACAAATTTAATGAGTATACATTTATTTTAAATATTAATTTAACACAATGAGTATACATTTATTTAAAATATTAATTTAACACAATTAGTACACATTTATTTTAAATATTAATTTAATATAAGTTAAGATATTAATTTAATATAAGTTATAAGAGATCAAATTTTTTTTAAGTGTAAAATAATAATGTTTTTTTTTCATTATTTAAATTGTATTTTTTGAATATTATATAAAATATATATATATATAAGAGACTATTTTTTCATTATTTAAATTGTATTTTTGAATGTTAAATAAAACATATATAAGACTCCCTAAATTTTAATCATAAAACTTATTTTTTTCATTACATACATTAAAAAAAAAATTGATATATAATATATACATAATTGACATTAAAATATTTTATGCTAGTCTAGATCCATTTAAACTCCGGATCTATGAATGGACAATGTATCTATGACGTAATAGATGATAATGCAGCAAAATACATGAGGGAACAATGGTGTCTAGCGATTCTCATATAAGTATGAGATCCTTATGCTTAATTTTGTTGTTTACACATGTAGATTACATGTTTGTGATATGTTTGACGAAATGTCTCTCATGACTAGTAGGGGTCTGGTTAAGGGTTTGTTTGATTAATTATTTATACTTCATTGTTTCCCTGTCATTTTTCTGCTCTTAAGATATCATTCCATTCTGGGCAGTGACTTAAGCTCTGAGTCGGGAAAAGTGGCTCAAATCCCAGGGATGCTGGCACATAACTGGACAAATTGGTCCCTGGATGTTGGCATGCAGGCCTGTGAGAGCATCCAAAGGTCCCTGGATGTTGGCATGCCCATAGCATTAGAGTGTCCAAAGGTCCCTGGACGCTGGCATGCCCATAGCATGAGAGCGTCCAGAGGGAAAGTGATCAGAAGTTTCAGTGGCACCCAGGGGAAAGTTGCCTTAAGCGTTGGCATGGTTCTCAGGGGTCCTATAGCTTATGTGGAAGGTATGTTTGTTGTGTTTCCATCAATTCCATTCCCTTAAGGCCACATAGGAGTTCGAATCCAACCGTAGTAGCCTCTCGTCGCATGTTTTCCCCAGTTGGTCGATTACTAGGTAAATGTGGGAGGAGGGTGTTACAAAGTGGTATCAAATCCAGGTTAACCCCTCAGACTAGATGGGATGTGTGTTGGTCATGCATTCATGTTGGTTGCATATGTGTTGCTTATGCTTGTAGTTCATGTGTTTGTTGCGTTTGCATGGTTTTGATCATGGTTGTAGTGATGTCGTCATGTGAAGGTTGATGGTGTTGTCGTGGAATGTATCGTCATAAATGTATGGTTGTATATGCATTTGTTATGCATGCATTGTCATGGTGAGGGTTGTTGTGCATGAGTTCATTGTATGAAATTAGGTCATCGTGATGATATTAGTATGTTATGATGCTAATGTTTTGGTTGAGATAGAGTAAGAGATGCAGATCATCAAAGTGAAGTTGCAGCATTGGACCTCGAGGCAAGAGCATATCATCATATAGGTATTGTATGTTTGTCATGTAAGTATGTTAGTTATTATATTTTCATATGAATTAGCGTTATATGCATTAGGTTTATGTACATGTCTATTGATGTTATGGTTACATACATGATAAATGCTAGTCGATCAGTGTAGTCATATGCACATGTGTCAGATAGTTATGAATGATAGTAACATGTGGTTGTATGCATTGCTATTGTTGTTTTATGTTAGATAACTTGAGGATTATGTTATATGTTGTCAATGAATATGTTATAGGTTAACTTGTTGTTGTTATATGATAGTTAGCTTGATGATTAGGTTATATGTTGTTGATGTGCGTGATATATAACTTGTTGTTGTTATATGCTAGTAACTTGATGATTAGGGTTATTACATTAAGACCTTGATGTTATATGTATCCTACTAAGTTGGATTGGTCTTGCAAATGGTTAGGGTCATTACATTCATGTATGAGTCGACTTATTTGTGACATTGTGTTGTACTAATCTAGACTAATTACATATGTGATTGTTATGTAGAAAATCTTGTAGATTCACAAGCTCATGCAATTTACTAAAGCACGGGACATGAATCTACTTCTACTTTCAACCAGCAGAAGCCAATAGATCGATGAAAACAATATGGAACAAGAAGAAGAAAAATCAATGGAACATAACACAATAATTTTTCTTGGGGAAAGCCACTGCTCAAAACCCCGATATCTATATTGCATATATCATAAATATGAGTGAAGATACAAAGCTTGTTCTCACTAGAACAATTCCACACAAGCATGCTCTACTCTCTCAACTCACAAGCTAGCTCAAGCTAAATCCTTAGCCTATTCAGTAGCTCTCCAAGCATCTAATCTCTTGCATAATTCCTAGGATGAATAACCCGTATTTAAACAAAATTTATGCTTCCAAAATTACGCAATCCAAACATAGGACCAATCTCTGATTGCATGCATGATATTTACACTCCAGTAAATAATACCACTGATAGTACATTGTCCTTGCACTCTAGTCTCAATTGGGTCTTTCTCTGAACTAACATGCATAAGTTTCTCATGAAGGAATATTCAGTTAACTGGAGTAGCACTAGTGGATGCACTAGTGCACCAACTGACTGTTAGTCCTCTATTAGTTCCAAAAACAATTTAGAACTAATTTAACTTAACTTAACTCAGTAAACTGAGTAATCTAATTTCCAACTCTATTTAAACTCATATTGGACCCTTAAAACTTAGGGGGAGAACATATACATGACTATTGAAAAACTTCCAACTCGAAATTCCTAAGATAATTAAGTTAATTAAACTTAATTAAATATTTACAAATGGCTATGAGAATAGAATTCGATTTTAATTCTCAGTTTAATTCAAGGACAAATTAAACTTGAATTTTTTGTTGCCATTTCTCAACACTCCTGTCTCTATGAAACTCGAATTTACATCTTGACAATGCCTTTGTCAAAGTGTCAGCATATTTTTCCTTCGTGGGAATGTACTCTAACAACATAATCCACCTCAATACACAATCTCTAAGATGATGATATCATATATCAATATGCTTGGACCGAACATGAAAAATTGGATTTTCAGAGAGTTTGATACAACTCTGATTATCGCAGTAAATAACAGTTGGATCCATCTGTTGACCAAACAAACCAACCAGGATCTTCCTCATCCAGATGGCCTCACATGCTACCTGACTCGCAGCCAAGTACTCTGCCTCTGCTGAATTGAGTGCAACCGATCTATGTTTCCTACTATACCAAGAAATTGTCGCTGACCCAATACTGAAGATCCCTCATGATGTGCTTTTCCTATCAGATGGACTCCCTCCCTAATCTACATTGGTGAAGCCTCGAAGCTTCACTCACTCTGTCCATTTGTACCATAATACATACTGAGAAGTTCCCTTGAGGTATCTCAACACATGCTTTGTCGCCTTCCAATACAACTTGGTAGGCTTAACCATTGCTTGACTAAGTTGGTTAACTGCATAACACATACTCGGTCGAGTGTTCACCAAGTACATGAGTGAACCCACATGCTGCCTGTAAACAATAGCTTCCATTACCTCTCCCGAAGTAGCATCCTCCTTCCTCCAATTTCCTACTAGAGGAGTCTCCATGGGTTTGTTGCTCTCCATGCAGAATCTCCTGAGTGTCTCATTGGCATACTTTCCATGAGACATAAACAACTCCCCATCTCCCTGACATAACTCCATGCCAAGAAATTAATGCATGAGCCCCCTGTCCTTCATCTCAAACTCTCTTGCAAGGTCCTCCTCGCAAGATTTGATCAGTTGATCATCCCCTGTCAGTATGAGATCATCAACCTAAAGTACAATTATCAACAATTTACCTTCCACCACTTTGTGGTACAGGTTCGCATCCACTTCACTCTTCATGAAGCCCAACCCGGTGAAGTAGCTATCTATCCTGGTGTACCAAACACTGTTACAAAGTATGGAGTCATACTCCTCCATCATGGCATCAACCCAAACCGGTTGTTGCATTGCTTCCTTAAAGGAAGATGGCTCTACCACAACACATTCGCCCACAAGAGCCATGTATCCAATGTACCTCTCAGGTGACCTCCTCTACCTATGCTGAGAAGTGGGTGCTCCCACATTCTCTCGTGCATCATCCAACAATCTTTCATCCTCTCTGGTGTGCTTTCTTCCCTCTCTGGAAGACTTCGCTTGAGTGGATGTCTCCACTCCTGGATCCTCTGCATGTGGGTGCTCCACATCAATCTAAGGCTCCTCATCTGCATGTAGCTCAAGTTCCCTCTCAAGGGAAACTTGCATGGCCTTCTCCTCATCAAATCTGACATCCCTGTGAACCACTGCCATCCAGTTGGTCAACAAGTACACTCGATAGTTATGAGGTGTATCAGTGTACCCCACAAATATCCTTAACTCTGTTTTTGGCTCAAGCTTTTTTCGTGCATCTTTGGTCACATGGAAATATACTGATGATCCAAAAATCCTGAAGTGACCAACATCTGGCCTCTTACCAGAATAAGCCTCCTCTGGTGTATTCATCTCAATTATCTGATGTGGGCTATGATTCTGAACATAAACCGTTGTGTTGCATGCCTCAACCTACAAGTGTAGTGGTAGGCCCTGATCATGCAACATCGCCCTTGTTGCCCCTACTATGATTTTGTTCTTCCTCTCGGCCACCCCATTCTGTTGATGGTTATGGGGTGTCGTCAACTCCCGTTTAATCCCTTCAGTTGCACAAAAGTTCTTAAACTCATTTAAGACATACTCACCACCATTATCACTTCGTAGAGATTTAACCTTATTGCCAGAGTCTTTCTCCACCAATGCTTTAAAGGCACAAAACTTTGTGAAGGTTTGATCTTTTTTCTGCATGAAAAATATCTAGCATTTATGAGAAAAGTCATCAACAAACATAACATAATACCTATGTTTGGTCGTGGATGCTATCGAGAATAGTCCACACACATCTGAATGGACTCACTCTAGAATAGCCTCTATTCGACTATCTCTATCGTGAAAGGAAGACTTGGTGTATTTTCCCAAAGTACACCCCTTGCATCTATCAACTTGCTCAAGCATACCTTTGGGAAGACAGTAGAGATCTGCTGCAATATCTTCAAAGCCCCATGATGCAAGTGGCCCAATCGCCTGTGCCACAACTCGCCAACGTCTTGAATCTGCAACCTTTTCTCTTTTGTGCTCAAAGTAGCACACTCCTCTACCTCCAACTTATAGAGATTCTTCACCTGAATCCCTATCTTCTTTACTTGACCCGTGGCTATGTGTTGAAGGAACGCCCTTCTTTTCGAGAAGATCACATCATAGCTTCTATCCTCGAGCATGACAACATATGCAAAGTTATTATTCAACCCAAGCACATACATAACATTCTTCAAGGTGAGTGGAGCCCCATGCTCCATTTGAAAAGTAATCATGCCCAATCCAATAAAACTATACTTCCCGTTTTCACCCATCTCAATATGCATCTGTAGATCTTTCTCCTCCAGGTCACTGAATAACTCTTTGTTGCCAGTCATGTGGAATGAAGCTCCATTGTCTAAGTACCATACACTTCCCATCATTGATGACAGCATGCATTCAATGAGGGAAAATTTCAATTCAAATTAAGAGGCCAAAGCCTCACCCATCACTCCTCATGAGGACTTCTTCTTGGACTTCTTGAGTGGACAATTTGTAGCAAAATGACTCATCTCATGTCAATGAAAGCACTTAACTTTCGTTATGTCTTTCTTATTACCTCCATGATAAGAATTTGATTTCGAACGAGAAACTTTCCCTTTCCCCTTCTTTGCCTTAATTGCTAAAGCACAATTCTCTTCATCATCATTGTTTGATGAAGAGCCATCCCTGGTGTTCCTACTGATCTCCTCTTGCATCAAATCTGACCACAGTCGTTCCCAAACCAGCAGCTTCTCCCAACCATTGACAAAGTCCTGATAACTATGCCAAATCTTTGGGAGTCCTAGAAGAGTAAGACTCACCATATCATCCTCGACAACTGTGATTCCAACACTTCCACGTTCATCACGACATTGAGTGAACTTGGTCAAGTATTTTGGAATAGTCTTGCCTTTCTCCATTTTGCTTTTTCGAAGTTTGTCCTTTAGTGCCAATTTCCTTTGGTCACTGTTGTTTTGATACAAGTCCGTCAATGCTTTCCACATAGCATATGCAATTTCCTTGCCATGGAGACTCGAGACAATGTGGTCTCGAACTCCCTCAAGGATTATCAACCTCGCCTTCGCCACACACTTCTTCCATTCGGCCAAATTCTATGCATCCAATGCTGCTGGCTTAGGAATCTCTTGACCAATGAATTCCTTAAAGTCATTATCCTCTAGCACAACCTCCATTCTATCCCTCCAGGCTATAAAATTCGAGTTGCCTTCCAAGGCATACTCGAGCCGCAAATTGTAGAACGCCATCTGTCGATCCTGAAGTATGTATTGCAAATTCGAATTTCACCTGTAACCCAAAATTCAAAACTTCGAAATCTTCTCTAGTATACTATTCTCAGCTCTGATACCATGTAGAAACTATTGTAGATTCACATGCTCATGCAATTTACTAAAGCACAAGACAAGAATCTACTTCTACTTTCAACCAGTGGAAGCAAATAGATCGATGAAAATGATATGAACAAGAAGAAGACAAATCAATGACACATAACACAATAAGTTTTCCCGGGGAAAGCCACTACCCAAAACCCCACTATCTGTATTGCATATATCAGAAATATGAGTGAAGATACAAAGCTTGTTCTCACTAGAACAATTCCGCACAAGTATGCTCAACTTGATGTTTGAGTGTTTGGTGTTTATTATGTCCTCTAGTTGATTTATTTAACATGGTATGTTTGCAAGTTCGGTGAATTCTTGATTGATCACATGATATGGGTATGTGTTCAAGTGATGTTGTTTTAAGATGATTGTACTAACACATATGTGTTGAGATAACTGACATGTACTTGAGTGGAGGTAGGTGATAGTTGTAGCATTATTCCTAATGACTATGAGTTTACTATGGATTATGACATGATTGTTAGTCTTGGTAAACGTTGATTTCAATTTGGTAGATATGATTGTCTTGATATTTGGAACATATGGTTGACATGTGTGAGGTATTAGCATGACGAGGTAATAGTTGATGTGTTTATATAACTAATAGTTGGATGATGTGATAGCGCATAATAAGACTCAATCGCAGCAAGGTAATTGGTAAAATAAAGGAATTGGGTAGGAATTCCTTTGGCTATGTTTGGAAACCCTAATTCCAAACAAATGAGTGCTTTGCATGTAGGAAGTCTTCTTAACCCTGACTTTGTCTAACATAATGGGGATATATGTTATATTCATGGACATGTATTTGATAGGTCTCTAGTTACAGGTGGATCTGTCAAGGGAGTTGACATCCCTTGAGAGATGGCGTGGATGTGTTTAGTTGCAAGGTAGCGTGCTTGACACAACAAGGTAAGGTAACCAGTGTATTGATATGTTTATTTATGCATTGACAATTATGTGTTGATGGAAGTATGATGCAAGGGATTATATGGAAAAAGGATTGCATGGATCATGATTATTAAGGCTAATATATGTGTGTGTGTGTGTGTGTGTGAGAGAGAGAGAGACAAGATCATTAGGGATCATTCTTGTGGAGGAATGATTGCTTATGCAGGTGAATAACATGAAGAGGCTCCTGGTTTATGAGGAATCAAGTGGGAAGAATAGCCTGACAAATATCTAAGGTCAACATCATGTGGATGTGATTTGATATTATGTGCGTGTACTATGTCTATATTTATGCTATGACATGTAACGCTGAAGGATACATCAACAGAATGAAAGCAGTGTGGTCTGCGACATGCTGGGACAAACATGGATAAGATACTGGAAGCAAGGTTGCTTGGTAGAGATAGTGTGGTTTAGGATGTGTGGTACTATTGTTATGCATATGTTGTATATGGTGTACATGTTGCATATGTGATGTTGTGCGCATGTGGTGTTGTGTATATATAGTGTGTGTACATGTTGTTTATGTGATGTTATGTACGTGGTGGTACAAATAGTGTTGTGTGAATGTTTCATATGCAATGCTAGGTATAGATGGTGTTATGTACATGTTGGATATGTAGTGTTGTGTGCATATGGTGTTGTGTACATGTTGGATCTGTAGTGTTGTGTACAGATGATGTTATGTACATATTGGATATGAAGTGTTATGTACATGTGGTGTTGCGTGCATGTTGTACATGTCATGCTACATACATATGGGGTGGTGTGCATGATTGTACAAGTGGTGCTATGTTTAGGTGGTGATGCGTACATGTCATGCATGTGGCGTTGTGTACATGTGGTGTCGTGTACATGTCGTGCATGTGGTACTATGTACATGTGGTATTGTGTACATGTTGTACATGTCATGCAGTGTACATGTGGCGTTGTGTACAAATTGTGCAAGTGGTGATGTGTACATGTGATGTTGTGCACACGTAATGCAGGTGGTGTTGTGTACATGTGGTACTGTGTACATGTTGTACCTATGGTACTGGTGTACATGTGGTATTGTGTGCATGTCATACATGTTTTGTTGCGGGCATGCGGTATTATGTACGTGCATTGTGTAGTTGTGGTATTGTGGCATGTGTACTCGTTGTGTTGTACGCCAACCGTAGGTACATGTATTGTGTGGCGTTTTACATTGGATGTAAGTGTATGTATTGTGTGGTGGTGTACACTGGACGTAGGCATATGTATTGTGTTATGTTGTACACTGAGTGTAGATGTATGTGTGGTATGTCAAGTGTAGATGTATGTATTGCATGGTGTTGTATCATGTGTAGTTGTATGTGTGTGATGCACACTATGTGTATGTGCACATGGTTTAGGAGAAGGCATTGGGCGTTTGTCTGGTGTGGCAACCAATTTAGTGTGTGTACGGAATAAGGACAAAGGTGGAAGCTAAGGATTGATTAAAGGACAAGTATCAATATTTTATTTCAGTTTTATTATGCATGTGATTTATGATTTTGATCTATGATGGTTTTATTTTGAGCTAACTTGATGTGATATGTCTATAGATGATGATTTGGTCAAAGATGCTAGTTTGACTTATTGTAATAGGGAGTAATTAGGATTGCAAGTGTACCTTGTGACGAGCTACCAATGAGGTATGATGTGAAGTTATTTCAATTTATTTTAAATCTAATGGAAGTTAAGTGCTTGGAACAAGAATGAATGAAATGCCTAGTTGGTTGGTTGAAATCAACTGCAAGAATTAGCAGAAGCAAAGAAAGGAATTGGAACAAGCAGCAATATGCTAGTAGAGCATTCAAAGTAGGGCCATTGTGGGACATTGGTACCTAATAGTGTCCATTGATTTCCATGAGCATGTTATGACTGGTATGATGGTTTTAAGGCAGGGATATGCCTTGGCTTTTGTATCTTCCGATGCGAGGAAGTCTTGCCAAGGGATGGACTATCCGGGATGGGGGTGCCAGTGGAACTTGGAAGGTGTGTGGCTGCATGGAAGGGGGTAACCGAATTTCCCGAGGGATTGTATAACAGAGAAGGGAAGGGCAGGGATATATTTGTTTTGGTCATTAACGGTGTAGATGGAATCAAATGCACATTGCGAGTGTGCCAAGGAACAATGAGTCAGTAATTGTTCACTGAGAGGACAAGTGGAGTAGGATTGTAGCACTGGACATTGGATGCAACTTTGACTTTGATAGTGGATTCTGGACTTCCTAGGAAGGAGGTGAATCCTGATATTACGTTGAGGGTGGAGATGTGAGCCTTTGGATTCCCTTGTTGCGAATGTAGGCATCGTATCCTTTTACTTGTTGGTTGAGAAAATGTGTATATGTGTATATTATTGTAAATATTGTAGCGAGCTGGTTTATAAAGCTCCACAGATAATATGGTTATTTGCTAGGTGAAGCAAATGTGTATGTGCATAAGTATATATGGTTATTGTAAATATTGTAATGAGCTATGTTATAAAGCTCCAGTAAACGATATGATTGTCATGTTTCAATAGTGGTCATTGTAAATACTGCAACGAGTTGTGTTATAAAGCTCCATGGGTAGTATGTTTTGTTTTCAACAATCTTGTTGTCTATAGGTGTCATTGAACACTAAGGACGATGTTCCCCCAAGGGGGGAGGGTTTTGTAATAAACCTGGCTAAAAATCCATGTAAAAATATATAAGACCACGATGATGGGACATGTATTCCAAGCTGAATGGTGGGAAAAACATCCTAGTGGGTGTTCATTCAATTTATTATGGCTAATGAAATTGGCAAAGGCTTTGGAAAGGCATGATGCATTAATTGGCATATTATTTATGAAAATAAAGAAAATTAGGAGAAAATGGAGGTGAAAGGTCACAAGTTACATGTGAGGAGGAAAATGAAGGAAAATAATGGAAAATGGAGAAAATAGAGGTCTCATTGATAAAAAAGGCTTATGAGGATCAATGGGCAAGCTTAGTCAGTGTAAGCTCAGTCATTTCAGTTTTGGAGCTCTCTCATTATTCTCTCTCTCTCTCTCTCTCTCTCACTCTTGGACACTTAGAGCTTTCTTAAAGAACTTTGGCATTGGAGCAAGAAAGGAAAAATAAGGCAAGATGAAGGAAGGAGAAAGCAAGGAAGAGAATGATCAAACATCTACAAAATGATTCTTTGCTGGTATCAATTTGCATGTGTATTTTTCTTGCTAGATTTGGCATGCGTGGTGTTGCATGTGGTTGTTTTCTGCCATGGAATGGGTTTTTCCAGGTGTGACAATTTTTTCAACTTAGCCTTTCTGTTTCCTGATAGCCTTGATGATATGGGTTCACATACTTCGGTTGGGTTGGATTACAGGTGGATTCGAAGTTGAGTGGGGTGAATATCCGAAATGACAAACACGTGGCTTAGTGGTCCCTGAACCAGACTATGGATCACGGTAAATCCACTGGCTTAGTAACCCCTGAGTCAGACTGTGGGTTGTGGTAAAATCATGATTGTGTGCCTCCGTGGGCCTAGGAATCCTTGATGGTGAATGACGGGATATACGGTAAAGCCAAGAGGTGGATTGCTCTCTGTTGGGCCTAGTAGTCCCAAGATGGGATGTATGGTAAAGCCTGGAGAGTGGGTCTCTGATCCAAAATGGATCCTAAAAACCCTTTAAGTCTTAAAAAAAATAAAAAAACTATCGCATGAGAAAAACCTTTACAAAAGGCGGATTACACTATCGGGCAAGAAAAAACACGCGAAAATGGTGAAATCAAAGCCTATAGGAGACCAAAACAACAATGCATAGGAGCCGTAGGATCTGGCCGATTAACAGTCTAGATCTGATCGGCATATCACAATTGGCGGTGATAGGCAGAATTAATCAGGCGTGGCCTTATGGAAATCGTGATGGCGATCAAGCGCGATTAGACGAGGACCGTCAATCAAGCGCGAAGATCCGACGGTCCAGATCTACCCATGCTATATCACATCGCTCGTATGCATGTACAAAGGGACTTAACCTGTGGCCCAGAGGATTAGCGATATGCGATTGCGATATCACAATATCTCATCGCAACTACATAAGGGGTGATGCCAAGGAGGCCAGCGACCATGCGATGCGCCGATAGCAGATAAGACCGATCGACGTAATCGACGATCGAAAGCCGAAAGCGATATGCAACATGCGATACGACCGGACCCGAAAGGGTTAGGAATGTGATATTATAATATTTTAAGTCCCATATGGGGCGAATTGTCAGGATTTTCTATGTATTTGGGATTTTTCATAATAAACCCAAATACAAAGGAACCCATGACCAAGCGACTTGCGATAGCGATACAAAGGCAAAATCGATGGAGTTAAGGGCAGAATTAATAATATTTCAGGTATGATAAAAGGCGTTTGGGCAGATTTTTACAGTGTTTTTATCTATTTCTCTGTGTAAACAGAGAACGACTGTTTTGGGATTTCTAATGCGCCGATGGTCCCTTCCATTGCAAAACAGGTGGCCACCATCCCTGAAGACGTTTAACAATGATTGTTTAACGCTTAGAGGGGATTTGAGCGGACAGAGGCTAGGAGCCAGAGGGCCTGAAAGGGAAAATGAATAGACCAACATCGATTGGCTTAAAAGCCACAAAATGACAGAGATAGAGAAGGCAATGCTAAGACAGAGAGAAAATAGAGACAGAGAGTGAGAGGGAGAGTTTGTGTACTCAGAGAGACTTGAGGGATTCAAGTTGACCCTTTGTTGTTTTGTTCCTATTGTGTTGAGACTCAATTGAGCTCACATTTGTAAAAACTCTGCTCTTAAAGACATAATAGAGAGGTCACCACTAAAGGCTGGACCAGGAGACGTAGCCCAGGAGTTTTGGGTGAACTCCTTGATTATTTTTCTGTGTTAAGTTTGTGTGTCTATTATGTTTTTCTAACTGCTCATTGTCTATATTATTTGCAGTCTTATCAATCCGTTGCACTAAATGATATAGGCAAATCTTGCACATGAATTTGTAATACCTTAATATTAGTCTAAGATCTCATTTTCAGATCAAGTGGTATCAAAGCTTTAGGTTTGTTAAGGTTAGACAAGCTTGTGTTGGATTTTGAATGCTAACTAGGTCAAAGCTCAAACTAGGAGAAGGAGAACTTGTTGAGGCTAATCCATAGATTGGGAGAGTTTTTTCTCAGAGGAGAATGGCAGAAGAAACTCCATGGGAATCAGAAGCCCAATTCATGGAAAGTTTTATGGCCATGTGAACCATGGTGGAAGAGATGTATTGGGAGTTTAAGAAAGGTCGAGGTGAAAGCACTTCAACACGTCAACCAAATAAAGGAGCAGAGGAACCTCTTCTAGTTTCCCATCCAGAAGGCAAAGGAAAAGAAGAGAGGCCTTCTCCACCATCTACTCCATCATCACCTTCATCATCCTCATGATATTCTTCACATAAAGCTAGCCCTGATAAGAAAAAGAGGAAAACTTCTTTAATTAAATTAGATGTAAAGTTTGATTTGCCAATTTATGATGGAGAATTAAATGCAAAAAAGCTAGATAACTGGATTAGATAGATTGATGTATATTGCAAGGTGCAGAACATTGATTCACAAAGGAGAAAGATTCAGCTGGCTAGCCTTCGCCTTGGAGGAACTGCACTAGTGTGGTGGGAAGGTAAGACACAAGTTGATCTAAAGAAACATGGTAAAATTCTTTCTACCTGGAATGAATTTGTTTCTGCCATAAAAAAACAATTCTATCCTCTAGCTTATATGCAACAAGCAATGATGAGTTGGCAAACTCTTCACCAATTAAAGGGCCAAAGTGTACAAAGTTATACCCAGGAATTTAGAAAAAGAGCTTTAACTCTAGGCATTTCTCTAGACTCACCTGAAACTTTGTTGAAGTATATAGGTGGTCTACCTTGCTATTTGAAGCACACCATTCTCATGTTTAATCCCACTAGCCTAGATGATGTATCAGTTTAGGCTACACATCTAGAGGTTAGAGGCAAGAATGAGAATCCAGAGATTGGGGAATCATCAAAACCATCTGCAAGCAAGAACAAGGAAAATAAGAAGCTAAAATGTAAGGAGAGGAAGACAAATGTTGTACAGAAAGACAAGCCTTCACTGCAAGAAGGATGGGCACGATGATGCACACTGTTGGTCTTTGCATCCGAAGTTGAAACCTAAAAAGTTCGGTGGTAAGAAGAAGAAGATTGTTGCTGCTATTCAAAAAGACTTGGGGTCAGACTCAAGTGATGAAACAACAGCCATAGCCACAGGTATAAAAGGTAAAAATTCTGAAGCATATACAAGTAATTCTACACAATCTATTGACAATGAAGATAATGAGAGGAAAAGGCACGAGCTTTTTCATATTAGAGTTATTTCCAAGCACCAAAAGATTGATACTTTATTTGATAGCGGATCACAAGTAAACTTGATTTCTGAAACAATTGTAAAGAAGTTGGGCTTACTAACCACACCTCACAAGAAGCCATATCCATTACGTTGGGTATGTGATAAAGAGAAGCTACAAGTGACTAGACGATGTAAACTTAGGTTTGTTGTTGGGTCAACATTTGTAGTTGAGGTTGAGTTAGATATATAGTTCCCTTGGATATATGTGGTATTGTTTTAGGAAGTCCTTACTTGTATGATAGAAAAGCCATTTTATATAGAGCTGAAAATAAGTATCAACTCACTAAAGATGGAATGGAATATATTATAAGAGCTCATAAACTCAAAAATAACTATTCTCTCATAAACTCAGGGCAGATGAAAATAATTGTAAATTCATGCAAGCAATTTTTACTAATGGTTGTAAAGGAAAAGAACCCTAATAAAACCAATGTATTTGAAAGTTGTGATGCTAAACAAAAAGCTGATTTAGTTAAAGTTGTTTCAGAATATGATATCCTATTTCAAGAACCTAAAGGTCTACCACCCAAAAGGGAAATAGTACATGATATTCATTTGCGGCAAGATTCTCCATTACCTAACATCGGAATGTACAGGTTATCCGTTTTAGAGAATGTAGAGATCAAGAAGTAGGTACAGGAGCTGCTCGATAAAGGGTTCATAAGACCAAGCACATCACCATGTGGATCTCCAATCGTCCTGAGGAGAAAGAAAGATGGTTCGTGGAGGATGTGCATTGATTATAGAGCACTGAATAAAATAACGATCAAGAATCGTTATCCTCTTCCTCGCATTGATGATCTATTAGAGCAGTTGAAAAAAGCAGTTTACTTTTCCACTTGCGTAGTCGCTATCATCAGGTCAGAGTTGCAGAATAAGATGCATGGAAGACTGCTTTCAAGACAAAGCAAGGACTGTATGAATGGTTGGTTATGCCTTTTGGCTTAACTAATGCTCCTGCCACTTTCATGAGAGTTATGAATGATGTACTCAGACCTTTTATTGAGATGTAATTGTATATTACAGATGACATTCTTGGTTTCAGTAAAAACATGGAAAAGACATTTGAGCATGTAAAACCAAACTTTAGATATTTTGAAAGAGAAAATCTATGTGAAGTTATCAAAATGTGAATTTGCAAACATCTTTAAATTATTTGGGTCATATTGTAGGGGGGTGAATGAAGATGATCCCTCTAAGGTTGAAGTCATTGTGAACTGGCCTAAACCCAAACTGCTACAGAAGTTAAGAGTTTCCTAGAGCAGCACAATATTGGAGAAAGTTTATTGCTAACTTTTCCTTGATTGCAGCTCCCTTACATGCTTTAACAAGATTGAACAAGGTGTTTCAGTGGGTAGGTAAACAACAGAAAGCCTTCGACACCTTAAAAGAAAAAATTAGTACAACACCAGTTCTGGCACTGCCAGATCTTCAATGACCATTTGAGATTGAAACAGATGCCAGTGACTATGCCATGGGAGCAATGTTGATGCAACACGGTAAACCCATATGCTATCATTCTGAGACATTTAATTCTGCAATAGTTAATTATCCCACATATGATAAAGAATTGTATGCATTAGTGCAGAGTGTGAAAAAGTGGAAACATTTCCTAATGGGCAAAGAAACAATTATACATACAGATCATCAACCACTTCAACATTTGCAATCACAAACTAAATTGCAGCAATCAAGACATTATAGGTGGATGGGTTTCCTACAACAATTTCATCTTGTCATCAGGTATAAGAAAGGCATACACAATAAGGTTGCAGATATGCTATCAAGACCAATCATAAATGCATCTACTATACTTAAGCATAAATCAGTAATGCATGAAAGATACATTGAACAATATGCTCAAGATGTAGATTTTAAAGATGTATATGAAAGTTTGAGTCATGGCAAACAAGTAGAAGACTTGGATTATTATGTTAAGGACCAACTCTTATATATTTGGGAAAGTTATGCATTCCACAAACTGAAAGAGTTAACATAATCCGAGAAGCACATAATTCTCTAATATCAGGTCACTTTGGTGTAAGTAAAACAATTGCACACTTGCAAAGGTTTTGTTATTGGCCAAGAATGCATGAAACAATTTCTAGGTATATTAAAGGGTGTACCATGTGTGCTAAAAGCAAGCCCAGCAATAGAAAAATAGGCTTGTACACTGCACTTCCAGTTCCTTCTCATCCTTGGGAAAATGTTTCCATGGACTTTGTTGGGGGATTGCCAAAAAATAGAAAAGGTCATGATTATTTATTGTTAGTGTGGATAGGTTCAGCAAAATGTGTATCTTGATACCTTGTAACAAGCAAGTTACAACTGAACAAACAACGAAGTTGTTCTTTCAACATGTATGGGTTCATTTTGGGTTACCCACTTCTATTGTATCTGATCGAGATTCCCGATTTGTTGGGAAGTTTTGGTCAAGTCTGTGGGAGTTGATGGACACCAGATTGAAGAAGAGCACAACATTTCATCCACAAATAGATGGTCAAACAGAGGTGGTCAATAGGACAGTGATCCAGTTGCTCTGAGGCTATTGCAGCAAGCATCCCAAGCTTTGGGATGAACATTTGTGTTATGTGCAACATGCTTACAACCGTGCCAAGCACTCTTCTACTTAGAGATCTCCTTTTGAGACTTGTTTTGGTTTTATACCAAAGTATCCCTTGGATTTTGTCTTTGGTAAAGACATAGCCATTGATGGACACAATGATGTGGACAAAGCAACCAAGTTCATTGAATAAATCCAAGAAATTCACCAGGCAGTGCAGGAACAGTTGGAAAAAATCCGGGCCAAGTACAAGGCAAGGCATGACAAGCATTGAATTGAGCATAGCTTCCAGGTTGGTGATCGAGTCTCGCTGTACATCAGTAAAGACAGAATGCAAGGTGAAGGTAAGAAGATGAAGCCAATAAGGTATGGGCCTTTCAAGATACTTGAGAAAATTGGTGAAAATTATTTTCGCCTTGATTTTCCAGCTTATATGCATATCTATTCAGTCGTTAATGTAGAAAACTTGAGATTGTATGAACCTTTATTGATTGAATATCCCGAAGAGCAAAGTCAGTTGCCTTTTATTGATGATCTATTGCCTGAATATCTCAATGAGTTGCAGGAAGACACAGTTCTAGACAGGAAGGTGAGAACTACGCGCAAAGGGGATGTTGAGTGCCTGAGAATCGAGCTCAAAGGTTCAAAAACAAGCAGTGCACGATGGATAGAGATTGGACAAGTGAGGAAGTTGTATCCTCACTTGATCGATGCTTAAAAACCAACTTTTGGTGGTCCAAAAGCTTTTAAGTGGGAATGCATGATCCAAAATGGATCCTAAAAACCCTCTAAGTCTTAAAAAAAAAAAAACTATCACATGAGAAAAACCTTTACAAAAGGTGGATTACACTATTGGGCAAGAAAAAACATGTAGAAATGGTGAAAACAGAGCTTATCAGAGACCAAAATAACAATGCACAGGAGCTGACGAATTTGGCCGATCAACGGTCAAGATATGATCGGCATATCGCAATTAGTGGTGATAGGCAGAGTTAATCGGGCGTGGCCTTATGGAAATCGCGAGGGCGATCAAGCGTGATTAGACGAGGACCATCGATCAAGTGCGCAGATCCGATGGTCCAGATCTACCCGCATTATATCGCATCGCTTGTATGCATGTACAAAGGGACTTAACCCGCGACCCACAGGATTAGCGATATGTGATTGTGATATCACAATATGGCATCGCAACTACATAAGGGGTGATGCCAACGAGGCCAACAACCATGCGATGCGTCGATAGCCAATAAGGCCGTTCAGTGCAATCGGTGATCGGAAGCCGAAAGCGATATGCAACATGTGATATGACCGAACCCGAAAGGGTTAGGAATGCGATATTATAATATTTGAAGTCCGATATGGGTCGAATTGTCAGGTTTTTCTGTGTATTTGGGATTTTTCATAATAAACCCTAATACTAAGGAACCCATGACCAAGCTACTTGCGATAGCGATACAAAGGCGGACCCGATGGAGTTTAGGGTAGAATTAATAATATTTCAGGTATGATAAAAAGCGTTTGGGCGGATTTTTACAATGTTTTTGTGTATTTCTCTGTGTAAATAGAGAACGACTATTTTGGGATTTCTAATGCGCCGATGGTCCCTTCCGTTGCAAAACAGGTGGCCACCATCCCTGAAAGCGTTTAACAATAATTATTTAATGCTCAGAGGGGATTTGAGTGGACAAAGGCCGGGAGCTAGATAGCCCGAAAGGGAAAACGAATAGACCAGCGCCAATTGGCTTAAAAGCCACAGAATGACAGAGACAGAGAAGGTAGTGCTAAGACAGAGAGCAAGAGGGAGAGTCTGTGCACTCAGAGAGACTTGAGGGATTCAAGTTGACCCTCTGTTGTTTTGTTCCTGTTGTGTTGAGACTCAATTGAGCTCACATTTGTAAAATATCTACTCTTAAAGATGTAATAGAGAGGTCACCATTGAATGCTAGACCAGGAGACGTAGCCCAAGAGTTTTGGGTGAACTCCTTGATTATTTTGTTGTGTTAAGTGTGTGTGTCTATTATGTTTTTCTAATTGCTCATTGTCTATATTATTCGTAATATTATCAATCCGTTGCACTAAATGATATAGGAAAATCCTGCACATGAGTCTGTAATACCTTAATATTAGTCTAAGATCTCATTTTCAGATCAATCTCGGTGTAGGGCCTAGTGATCCCTAGATCGAACTGTGGATTATGGTAAAGCCTAAGAGACTAGGAGGCACTCAAATTCCTCACGGTGTAGGTGGAGAACTCTGGTAGCATCCATGCTTGTTTGGTTCTTTTTGGTTGATTATGAGTTCCACATTCATGCTTGGAATATGGCACCGGGGTGATTGGTTGAAGAGAGTTTTGGCTTAGCAATATACGGTTGAGTGGAACATGGCAGTCCCATCTTCGGTTGGTTTTTACATTCATTAATGAGAAATTCATTCCCTTGGTTTTCATGTGTAAATGTATTGGTTTATATGTAGATTTTATGGCTGATATATTTATGGTATTTCTGTTGTTACTATGTAGTTATATGTATGTTTTATGACAACTATGTATGGCTCTCAGTATGTTTTTACTTGTAAATGAATGGACAATGTATCTATGACCTAATAAATGATAATGCAACAAAAGACATGAGGGAACAATGGTGTTTAGCGATTCTCATATAAGCATGAGATCCTTATGCTTAATTCTGTTGTTTACACTTGTAGATTACATGTTTGCGATATGTTTGATGAAATTCCTATCATGGCTAGAAGGGGTCTGGTTAAGGGCTTGTTTAGCTAATTACTTCTTCTTCATCGTTTCCCTATTATTTTACTGCTCTTAAGATATCATTCCATTCTGGGCAGTGACCTAGGCTTTGGGACAAAAAAAGTGGCTCAAATCCTGGGGACACTGACACCAAACCAGACAAATTGGTCCCTGAACGTTGGCATGCAGGCCTGTGAGAGCATCCAGAGGTCCTTAGACGCTGCCATGCCCATATCATGAGAGAATCCAGAGGGAAAGTGATCAAAAGTTTTAGTGGGACAAGGGGCAAACTGCTTGAAGTGTAGATCTCTTAGAGCCTCGCTCTATTTATACAATCCCATGGTCCGCGGACTATGGGTAGATCTCTCAAGCCAATATTACATTACAAAAGCAAGGGTGGACAATCCTATGAATCAATTACAATATTCGTGCTCCGCACCCATAAATCGCAAAGTATTTACATTGGACTTATTCAAAACTTAGGCTTTAAGCCCCAAAAACTACCTTGGGGGATCCCGCACCCAACAGGCCCCCAACAAAAACATCGTGACTCGCGCTCGAGTCACTCGGTCGATGCGGAGATCTTCACGTGGAGACCTCTCAATTCTGCTCGGATCGCTGTGAGGTCGGCAATGCGCAGAGCCACTGCCTTCAAGACTTTCTATAGCTAGTTTGATGGGTGGGCCACCTGTGTAAGGCTTCAATCGACTACCTTTTACTTTGCTTGGTAAGAGTTCGCCATTCAGTTTTACCAACTGCACCGTGCCGCCATCTATGACTTCCTTATTAACATATGGTCCCATCTAATGCATTTGGAGTTTCCCCATGAATTTATTGAACTTGCTGTCATATAACAACACCAAATCATTCACCTTAAATGTGCGCAACTTGATATGTTGATCACACCATGCCTTTTCGCGATGCTTTTGTACCTGTTGATGAAATCCTACCAAAACCGCTCTCTTCGAGTTCTTCCAGCTGCGCGATCCTCTCCTTTAGGGCTCCGCGGTCTGTCATGCCTATGAGTTCTGCTATGCATAAACTAGGCACGATATATTCCATCGACATTATGACTTCCACTCCATAAACTAGCCTGAAAGGCGTTTGTCTCATCAGTTTCTTGCATGTTGTCCTGTAAGTCCATAGTACTGCAGGGACGTGCAGGTCCCAATCACTTCGTTTCGCATTGCATACTTTTGTCAGTGCGGTCTCCAATACCTTGTTAAACACTTGGACAGTCATGTTAGCATATGGGTGATACGACGTGCTTTTTTGATGATACACCTGAAACTCTTCCGTCAGTGCGTTGATCATTTCATTAAGGAAATGTGTACCGCGATTTCTCATTAAGATCTTTGGGCAGTCGAATCATGTCAGTATGTTCTCAAATAGAAACTTCACGGTCATCATAGCTATGCAATCTTTTACTAGCTGCGCTTCTGCCCAACGCATAAGGTATTCAGTTGCGTTAATAATATATCTCACGCATGTCTTTCCTTTCAGTTTTATGGGTCCTACAAAGTCGATCACCCACTTTTCAAAGGGCTGCAATGTCATTTGCAGATTCAAAGGCATATTGTACCTCTACGATGGCTTGCCCGTTCTTTGACATACATCACATGCCTTGCAATGTGATTTTGAATCTTGATGAAGGGTCGGCCACCACAACCCTGCACGGAGAATCTTCTGCGCGGTTGCTCTTCCTAAGCAATGACCTCCAGCAAGGCCCCCATGAGAATCTGCAAGAATACTGCTTCATTCAAACTCTGGTACAAACCTTCACTGTATCTCATCATTCCCCATCTTATACAGATGCCCTGCAATGACAAAAAAATATGTCGCGCGCACCACTAGTTCCTTTTCTGCTGGCTAAAGTAACCTCCCGGCACAGTTCCAGTTGTTATAAAGTGGATTATATCTTCAAAGTGTCCATCCTCTACGTGCACAACAAAAAGTTGTGCGTTGGGTAGTCCTTCCTCCAAACTAGTAGGTTCCTCCCCTGTCTCAATGCACGACAAGTGATATGGTCCCACGTTTAACTGCCTAGGCTTCACAACAACTTCAAAATCATATTCTTGGAATAATAAGAGCCACCTGCATATGCGCACCCCCAACATAGGCTTATTGACCAAGTATTTCAGCGCGGAATGATCTGTGTACATCTTGAGGTGTCCCCCTAGCAAATAGTGCCGATATTTCTGGAGTGTGTACACCATAGTCAGTCCATCGCATTCAGTGGTGGAGTAGTTCTTTTCTGCCTTAGATAATTTGCGGCTTGAGAACGCGATAGGGTGATCCAATCCTTCTCCACCCTCTTGTGTAAGTAAGGCCCCCAACGCTATACACGATGCATCAACATGAACATGAAATTCTTTCTTCCAGTTCGGGAAGGCAAGAATTGGTGCAGTAACCATCTTCTGCTTCAATATATCCAGGCTTTTCTTACAGTCATAGTCCCAACAAAATGTGACATCCTTCTTTAGTATTTTTTCCATTAGCGCGGTGATCTGAGCATAAATATTGATAAACTTTCTATAGTACCTAGTATGTCCCAAAGCAGCACGCAGTTGTTTCACACTGCACGGTGCTTCCAAATTCAGAATCACCGCAATTTTCGCAGGGTCTACCATCAGCTCCTGTTTACAAACCACATGCCCCAGAAGGTTCCCAAAAGGAACAAGAAACATACATTTCTTGAGTTTGAGCGTGATTTGGTATCTTCGACATGTATCCAACATCAAGCGTAGGTTCACTACATGGTTCCTAACCAACCCGAATACAGTCCAATCATCAAAATAGACCTCCAAGAATTTATGAATATATTCCCTGAACGTTGCAACAACTATGCACGAAAAGATAGCTGGCGCGTTCTTTAATCCATGTTATAGCTCCAAATCTCACTATTATGGTTTTTGATGCTGCACTCATGGCCTAGGGCAACCCCTCCTTCCAGACCTGATCCAAAATCTAAAAAACAGTGTTTTATTCCCTGTACGCGACATTGCCCTGAGTTAAACGCGTGTATACGCGGGTTCATACATACCCAACCCACGTATATGTATTAAAACACTTAAAAAAATATAAAACTCCTTATTTTCGGGCGGAGATCGTGGATTTTACCTGCTGATCACCTGTTAGTGCCCGTGGCCTCAACTGTCCCCAACCAATTCCTAACTAAAAAACTACTTTGGAATTGGTATAAAAAGACACCAAAGGGAAGGCCTAAGGGAGAAGAGAATATAGAGCAAGGTTATTATACTGAGTTTTCCCCCTGATCAGGTCTGAAGACCCTTGTGCCTTCTGCACTTCCCCCATTTTGTACAGGAAACCCTTGTTTCCTTGTGATTGGATGTTCATCCCTTAGTTATGACATCTTGGAGTGAGTATTGGAAGGAGACCTACTAGAGGCTTGAGGC
>APFE031568697.1:0-11135 GCA_000404065.3 Pinus taeda
ATATATATATATATATATATATATATATATTCTTTTCTTTTCTTTTCTTCTTCTACTTGCCAGATTAATGTTGGTACATATTTTCTCTTTTCACTTCTTTTGGTGCATACTGTTGGTTTTCCAAAGCCATTTTCTCATCACATATGCATTTCTATTCCTAAGATTGCTTTGTAATGCAATGACATGCTTCTGACTCCCCAGGCACTCCACATTTTCCCTCACTGAAGCAAGATGCTTCCTGTGTTTAACACATTTCATGTAAGGATTATCTTAAAGTTACCTTTTAAAGATTGCCTTTTAAAGTTACCATGTATATTCATGTAAGGATTATCTTATTTTATTTGATTTAATCTGTAAAGCTAACCTCCGATACAACCTACCTCGATGACCACAACATTTTGAATTGGGTTTTGGTTTTTATAACCTACTATATAACTCAATGTCGGCATCCATTAAATTAACTCAGTAGTGGAAGAACCTTCTCAAGCTTCATTCTACATTTGACACCTGGGCTGACCTACATCATCGATTTCATTGAGGATCAACGGTTCAGCTTAAATGAGTATTTAGGGTATTACCCTTCCCTGAAACCTCAACCCGTTCCTCATTGTGTTTCCATCAGTATGGTGAAATCGCTCTGCAACTGGTGCCCTAATTCGTTCGCCTGGCACCTGCATTTGCACAGTTTCATTGTCACAGCTTTGGGCATGAGGCAGGTAAGGTATCTCTGCTAGTCATTATGTCAACAATGGAGGGTTTCATGATCCTGGGTTGTTTTTTTTTAATCTCGCTCCCTTTGTAATAGGTTCGGGATTTTGTTGCGAGCTGCAATGAACTGCGCCCTTCTTTTTGAGCTGCAATGAGTTATGCCCTTCTCTGTTGGAGGTAATCCGGTGATTATTAGTGTCTAATAAGCTTCTCCCCTGGTTAATGAAGGTTTTAAAGGGTAATAACTGTTGCAGGTCACGAATTCTATAGACTGCCACTTCCTACACATGTATGCCCAATTTCTTTCTCAGATTTGTAGGGTTTGTGTTTCTCTCAGTGTTAACCCTATCGTCTTCATGTGTCCAGTTGTAACTGAGACACCCTCCGGTTGGATGTTGCAGGTACCGTTTTTAATTTGTTCCTGCTAGGCTTCTGTATAAACTTATGCACAAAGCAGAGGGAGTTAACCCAATCGATGCACTTATAGGTACCCCTTGACACCAGTGATGATTAAGGATTGCTTATGGGGTTTCAACCTCTTTCGTCGATCCAATACTGACTAGGCAATTTCATGGCAATTATCTTAGTTACTTGATTCATGGCTGGCCCTGGTAGCTTGGTTACATGGAGTCTTTGCATTCATTGGATAGGTGTAAATGTTTTCAAAGGGATGACCACTGGTCAAGCCCTCTAAATTTCAAGTCTCATTATAGATTATGTGTTGACACTATACACAATTTGTTGTTACATTTTTTTTTGTTGAATTAAATGTGTTCATGCCCTATTCAAATTATTTTTTGTTAATTAAGCCGAGGGTTTTAGACAAGAATCTGGCTGCGCCTTTAAATTATTAAGGACTTGCTTATTTGGTTTTATTGAACCTATTTTGTTAAGTTAAGCAAGACTTCTTGGTCCCAATAGAACTATAGTTCTCTTATTCAACTAGTTCACGAACTGTTTCCTATTTTAGTTCGCTTGATTATGGAAATCACTGTTAAAAAACAAGAAATGGCTTCTCTTCAATTTCTAGTAAATTTGGTTACATTTATAATATCCCTACAACTCCTGAGTTATTGTTTATATATATATATATATTGGTTATTTTCAAATGTATTCACATCTTCCAAATTCTTGTTTGTATGTTATGATTATCTCCGGATGTATTCACATTTTCCAAGTTTCTGTATATAGTTTTATGATTATTTTCCAAAGTTTCTGCGTGTGACCACATTATCTTTTCACGTTTCTAGTATCTAGTACAATTTCCTTTCTACTATTTCTTTATTCCTGGTGTATTTATATCATACTTAGTATAATCAATCATTACCCTATTGTTTACAGTTGCTTAGGTAGTTTCTCCCGCAAGGGTTTTTAATTTATTTCTTCAAGATACCAAATTGTTTAGCCCTTGGTTGCAGCCTAAGGACCAAACTAACTGAGTCTCTGACAACTAGGACAAACCCATTAAAATAAAAAGAGTTAATGATTATACTTACTTGACAAACTACTTAGTTGTCAACTACAGTATCTCCTACTATTTTCTTTCATCTTTACAAAATCACACTTTCTACACTGAACTCGAACTCAAACATATTATACAATGTACATACATTACTGTCTATATTCAAGAAAATAAATAAACATGGTAAAATGACTAATATACTTATACTTATCTGTTGGTTATCAGTTTAGGAATAACTCAATACGAAGAGTACCCTCCACCCTTCCAATGGGATTGACAATGACATCTGCATTCCCCGCCCCCCCTCGGCACGCCCCCCCCGAGCTTCCAACTACCAGAATAGTTTTTCCCAGCCTGAGATACTTTGAAGATCTCAAGACCTCTACTGATCCAGTCCAAAGTAGTTCTATGTGAGGTATTCCACTGGGTCCAGCCCATCTCAAGAATTTTCCTCTGCCTGCAATCTTCACTGCTCTTCTTGGTTGAATTTTTATCTTCTTTTCCTCCTCAGGAAGTTGGAAAAAAAATCAGAACCTCCTTCCGTTCCACTGAGATGCCTTTGTTTCTCAGGAAAGGAAGGCCAAGAATCACAAATGCTTAACTGTCTGGTAGTTAATTAACCTCTTCTAAAGTCTCTTCTTTTGAGTTTTCCCTATTATATTTATAACTATCAACGAGTGCATGTACATGCATATGTAAATTACATTTATAAAAGAAAATTAAATAGTTTTTCTTTACATCTACACTCTCCCATATTTCAAGAAAAGGCTTTCGATATAGATTTGAACTTCATAAAGGCACTCAAAAATGGCCTCCAATAGCTCGTTGTACACCTGGAAATTTCTAAGATTTTTGTAAAATTTTCACTATGTAATTTTTTGTAATTCCTAGTTTGAATCTAGTAAAAGTCAAAAGGGTTAAGTAGATGAATGTGAGGGGTAAAAGTAAATGTAAATAATGGGTGGTTAGTATTTATAAGTTGTTTTCATGTAAATTTGACCTCATTTATGAGATAGGTTGGAGTCAAAGTTAACTGTAGAAGTCGTTTTTAACTTCCCTAGACATTAGGGTTTGGTTAGAACACCTCATGGAACAGTTCCTAGAGTCATTGATTCAACCCCTAAGAGTGGGGAGATGTTGTTTTGGTCTTTATGTATCAGTTTATTAGTGATAGAATGGTTTGGATTTCAAAGGAGAGAACTATTGTAGCTTACATTTGGACATTTTCTGGAAATCAAAGGACGCAATTTGCAACTATTATCTCAGAATTCATGTGCAATAAGACTTTGATGTTATTTTTTCTCTGTTATAGCTCTATATGAAAGATATTGATCTTCTCTTTCCATTCATCAATTATTTAATGGTTTTCCTTACATTTTATAAACAAAATTCTTTGCATAAAGCTCTATTTTCATGGAAAAATCATTATGTGTTACTTTATTTCTTGCTTAATGAATTCATGTTTCATGCTCATTAATACCTTTCGCTTCTTCTAAACACTACACTACACCGAAAAACCCTAAGATCCATCACAAAAATAATGCTACCTTTCTCCTTTTTGTATTTTTTGTTGTAACGCTTTGATCCTCTAACCTAGCTACTTGGTTTTTCTCCCTTATCCAGCAACAAAATCCTAAATTTTCCAAAACCCACTTGAACCTAGCGATCTAGCCTAAAATCCTTTACATTCCAGTCATCTCTTTGTTGTGATTTCATAGAGTGAGACTTATCTGGTTTGGTAGGACTAGCTACCAAACTAAAAGCTTTGTCTGTGATTACCTCCGTCGATCTCCTCATCAGCCTGGGACATTATGGAGGATAATAAAGGGCGTGATAACTAGGGAGTGCCAAGGTGTTCTAGTGAATGTAATGTTCCCAAGTCATGGAAAAATGTAATTCTAGTTGTAAGGTCATGACTGCGAAGGTGTGTTAGGGAATGTTAGGGCATGCTAACATGTGCCAGATAGTACAAAGACATGTCAAACAAGATAAGACGTGTCGAGTGCGAAGGCATGCCAAGATGTACAAGGGTGTGACAATGCATGCCAGGGGCTGTCAAGGGAACAAAAGGGAGGAACAAGTTAAACTACAAGTAAATGAGCACATAATAGGGTTAATAAGTCATCAATTTACCTTTTCCATGAGGGTCATGCTAGGAAAACCAACACTACGTTCCAATAGGTGACAAGTGCCAAGTGCCAATGCATTCTAAGTGCCAAATCTTCCTTTGTTTCTTCTCATCTAGTTTCCAATAATTAGTCTCAAATAAATTTAATGTAAACCATGCCAAATCATACCAAGTCATCTCAACGCATGCCAAACATGCTAATATTTGCCAAGTGCCAACACGTGCCAATGTGCCAATGTGCATCAGGGAGTGTGATGCATGCTATGAAGTGGAAGAGCATATCAAAGAGTGCTAAGGTGTGCTAGAGAGTGCCAATGCAATGAGAGTGTTAGGGAGTACTAGGACAACACAAGGGAGCACTAGGTCAAAATGCATGGAAGTGAATGAATATAAGGGTGCGTCGAAGAGTGTTAATGAGTGCTAGCTGTCATGCCAAGGACGGAGTGACAAGGTATGCTAAGCACGGGTAAGGCACACCAGGTAATATCAGGGAATATCAAGAAGTGCTAGAGTGTGCTAGGTATTTTTGGGTGTGCTAGCATGTGCCAAATAGTGCCAAGGCATTCCAGGTGCTAAGACATGCTAGGATGTGCATGGTGCCATAGTATGCCAATATGCGTCAAGGAGTTTCAAGGAAAAAAAAGGAATAAACAAGATAAAATGCAAGGAAATGAACACATAAGAGGGTTAATAAGTTGGGACTTTATCTTTTTCAAAAGGGGCATGCTAGGCACACTTATAATATGTTCCAATACATGGCAAGCGCCAATGTGTGCCAACTTCTAATGTTTTTCAATGCAGTATTTTTCCAAGGTGTTCTAGTCCATGCCAACACGTGATAGGGGGGTGTTATGCTATGCTAGGGCATGCCAACATGTGCAAAAAACCAAAGTATAAAGCACTGTTTCTGGTGATAGAAACAGTCACATGTGCGAGGTGCAGTAAGGAATGACAGCAGCTAATATTCCTTTGTTTGTGTGAGAGATCAAGCCTTCAAGGACTCCTAAGCCTAGCGAAGGAGCCCATCTCTCTAAGGTGAAAGGAATCTAATTGGAAGATGAAGTGTTGGAAGGTAAAGTGCTGGAAGAAGTGCCAAGGTATAAGGTGCAGAAAGGAGTGAAGACTTGACTTGTGCTTGGAGGATCTCTTTATCAGGGGTCTAGGGTTTGGCATTGATCAATAGAAGCTTCAATAAGAGAAATTCACTAAGGGGTTTTCCTCTCAAGAGTAGAGAGGTTTTGGCCTTAGCAGAGAGCCAACATCTTGTGTTATTGTTTTTATGTTTTGATAGCAATTTGCTGAAGTACACACATATGCACTAATAAGAAAGGAAGAATAATAAGCTAACAAGAAAAGTAAAAAGACTCCACAAATTGTTATCAAGTAACGAAGAATCACACTACACCACTTTGCCCTAGATTCTTCAACATGTACCTAACATCTCATTTTCCCCAAAAAAATATTTTATTTAAAACACTTCTTATTCAATAAGCTGCAATATTTATTTGTTTAATTAGAAAATATATTTAATTCAAACTATTTTATAATGAATATTCAATTTTGATTATCACAAGGGAATAACCACTGTGATGAAAGGGAGGAAGGTCCTTATCACCTAGAGCGAAAGGATCTAGGATCCTCAGTAATGTGGTCTCAGGTTGTCCTCAGTTACCAAGACAATTTGAGCACCAACATATTTTGGCATCATTGTCAGGGATCGAATTATAAAGATTTTGTTTCCTCTGGTAACTGAGTTAATGGTTAATTATGTGACCCAGTCGTAGACATGATTACAATTTTATGCACCTTATAGGCTTTAAGGTAAATCCTTCTTGTTTATTTGTTCACCTGGCAACTCCTTAATTTAGTTTTATTGTAGATTTTGTTTCAATGATGGTTTCATGGATTTATTCACATTTTGCTCCTTTGAATTTTTCTGATGTTGCAGATTGTCCACGAGTCACCAAACATAAAAATATGGGATGCTTACCTGCCCCATTTTCAAAATGACGATGGTGAAAATCCGACACAACATCTTAGAGATTTCCACGAGTGCATTCCAAAGATGGGGATACACCATGAAGATATTCTAATGAAGTTATTCATGATGTCCTTGGAAGGCGATGCTCGAAAGTGGTACAAAAGTATCCCTCCTGGTACAATTTCCTCTCTCAAAGGTTTTCATACAAGTTTTCATGACTATCATAAATGTATGTATCCTATAGGATTACTTGACTTTGACTATTGCAAATATAATGATGATAATAACCTTGAAAATCAATATGATGATAACAATGAAGAAACCCAAATGGATTATGAATTTGAAATAGAAGGAAACATTAATGAAGCTACTTTTGAAAACCTTAAAAAATCACCTTTCATGACATTTATTAATGAACACGATGTGTTGTCAAATCTTGAATATCATGAACAAAACATTTCTCTTTCTTTAATATGATATCATATAACACATTTATTCTTAAATAAATCTTCATATTATATATCTCCTAGTGGATCTAATCTATCTTTGATTTCATGCTTAGAGGATGATAATAATAATAGTAATACAGGAGAGGTTGCATTTGAAATATTTGATTCTACACCTAACTAATCAGATATTATGTTACGTATTCTTGAAAATCCTCGGCAACAACTGATAAACAAAGAGATTCTTCCACCTATTGATCATATTCTTAAACCTTTTTGGGATGTCGGAAGGAAACTATTACATGAACTTATCTTTGACTATTTTGACTCAACTTCACCTGATGTTCATGCTGAGTTTTCCCAACCTCCTGTTTACAATCGATATGATGATGAATTGAGTCATGAAGTAGACTTACAATATGATCACGAGTTTAGTTCTTGTTTTGAACATACTTTAGATATTTTTAATACTTGTCAGAATGAGGGCTATGATAAATTAACTGAATCAATATATTCGCAACATGTTTATGATAACTATGAGGAAAATGAATTTATAAATGAAAACAAAATTGAATGTATCAATTATTTCCTTTCATATCCTCCTAGTTATTATAGCTATAACCGATGTAATATCCTACAATATAATCATGATTTAAATTCATGGTTTTCAGAACATAAATCTTATAATGAGGAAAACATAGTTTCCCATGTTTCTAATGATGACATTTTTATTCAAAATTTGAGGTTGTTGCATCATATAATGACAATAATTATATTCATTTACAATCTCTTTTGCGACGTACTAAGGAATTTGAGCACAGTACTACAAGCTTTGATTTGAAACATGATGACTATTTCGAAGAATACTCTTTATATGTTTTAAATCATGAATCTGAAGGATTTTGTGGGACTAACTCTATCACCATCTCAGAAAGAAACAAGAATCCCTCTTATGAAATAATTGTTAAAAAATTCATGCTTGAAAATCTTGATCATTTAAATTTTCAAAGGATATCATGACTTTGTGGAGGAATGAACGAATCAAGTTTTTAAAAGAACATCAATTTCATGTTGCTTTTATATCTACTCTCTTCTAGGATGCGAGTTAGTTGAGAAATATTACTCTTTACTTCATATACTACAATTTTGGTTAAGAATGGAGCCCAATGTTAGGAAGCTTGTCATTATAAAATTTATGTTTGGCTACACTAGATTTTCGATTTCTTTGATAAATATTGTCATTGAAACATATTGTATGTAAACCATGTACATAAATAAAACTTTTATTCTTACTAGGTTTAGAATCAATAAAGATGAAGGTTTTTGCATCTTGAAGAGTCTTTATGCGATCGTAGTAGAATGGAATACACATCTATGAATTCTTAGTACGAACTATATTAATGAGTTTTTAATACTTATTTAAAGACTTTGTTTGTAAATCATGTTTAAGGGGTAACAATATTTAAAGGGATCAAATCTCAATTTCTTTAATTTCTTCTTCATGTTTAACATTGCTCACCACAACTCTCTTTCATGCTATTTGCACATAAATACTAAGGGATTGCATTGAGTCATAAGAGCTAGACCTATAACCATAAGATTGGGCTTTCATAAAATATAATTGAAACTTTGGTAGGACTAGTTACATTATAGCCATGCATGAGACCTTCCCTTATCACCATACTACCCTTGGTATAAGAACCGATGTTTTCTTGTGTGGGGCATGCCGGTATCTCCATCAAAACTATAAATTCTCGTTGGTAGGAGAGTAAGGCCAATGGTGCTAGATTAAAATCTAGTGTGTAATCCTCCCATTCCTTCTGTTGAGGTAACTTTTGATGGGGTATGTTGATATCTCCGTCAGGGCTATGGACACTCACTTGCAACAGAGCAAGGTCAATGATATTGGACTAACTCCAGTGCATAATCCTCCCATGTCGTGAATGTTATATTTGCTAAATATATTTAACGAAGATCTCTAACATGAAGGGTAAAACAAGAGTTCAGAGAGTTCCTCATCTTAGGATAGTGGATGACTACATCAGGGCTATGGACACTCATTGGCAGTGGAGTGACATACGATTCTGGAAACTCATTTCATGTGACCAAAGGGGAACCAAAATCCCTGACAACTAGTCTCCCTAGTTTCAATAAAACTTTACTAAAAAATGGAAGTCACTCTTATGAATCTTAATTAGTTCTATGACTTATGTATTTTCTTGATAATTAACTACAAAAAGGTATGAATTGTTATAGTGTTGAACGCTCTTATGAAGAATGACATATACTAAAATACGATCATGTGCCCTAACTCGGTATTATAATTACTCAATAAACTGAAAATTATGAACAAATATTTTTTGAATATTTGCTAAACTTGTTAATTTTTGCATGTTGTGGATCTCATATGTCTAACTCTTGTTTCATTCTTGTTTTTGATAAATCAAAACTTTGAGATGCAAATACTTTCCTTCTTTTGCTTTACGTTTTGTCCTTGAGTTGTCTTGTCCTCATAAGTCGACTCCATGGCCAATGTCAAGGCATTTGGTATACATTCTTGATCCTTCATAGGGGAGCATCATCCCTAGTTAGTGCTGAATGTTATCGTCAATCTGACCCTAATTAGATCTTGGCTCCTTTTGTCAGTTTCGCCTCATGTCACCCTCGTTATATAACTTTCTCTCATATTCTCATAATAAAAAATCACTCCTTCAATTTTCATGTTTGCCCTGCATCAGATATATTATTGTAATGATTATTATAACATGTAATAAAATAACTATTATACTAATTAAAAAATTAATATCTTAATTTTAAATAAATAATTACAATTATTATTATAATAAGTTAAAATTAAAACTAAATAAATGTTGACACCTAATCCTCACGATTGGGTGAATTTATGTAAATAGTTAAATTAGGAATGTGAACAATCATCAGGAGATGAACTGAGCAGTCACACCATTTTGTATATAACAATAGCATACCTAATGAAATGAATCGAATCAGTTTTACTGCCTATTGGATTTACTGCCTGGCCTAACATGGTATCAGAGCCAAATTCTCAAAATAGTTGTAACTCCCTTCATTTTTGCTACTGAGGGCTATACGTTGGTCTGTCATATGCATTCCTATTTCTAAGCGATGTCCTGATCTGAGCACTGTCCCCTGAACGCTGTCCTACTTGCCTCAATTCCTCTGTCCTCTGAAATATCTCTCGAGTGTTTGGACTGACCCAGCTGCGTTTTTAACGTTGTATCCTGTAAAATCTGCGTTTTTAACGCTGCTGGATTTATATGTCTCAAATTCATTGCATGTCTTGGAGAAAAGTCTGCCCTTCGTGCTCTTGCACGTTCTGACATGGTATTAAGCTTCGTGCAACAGGAGGGAATAAAACAAAGACACCTGTTCCTGGGCGACTGAAGGCTGTCATGCAATCTAAGGGATTTGATCACTTGAACGAAAGTAACACTGCTGAAGAACGCCTCTGTCCAGAGCGGAAGGCAGACAAATGTTTTTCGGTGTGTTTGCGTTGAGTTTGATTGCAAAGAACGCCTCTGTCTAGAGCAGAAGGCAAACAAACATTTTCGCCGTATTGGTATTATGTTTGACTGCAATCCGTGTTGCGCTTGATTGCAATGGGAAATCGTGCTTGGATCATGGCGTAAGGGTATTGGTACTGTGTTATTTCGTTGGTACTGTGTTATTTCATTGGTAGCATTACCATGACTATGTATTAGTGTGGTATCACACCGCTCCTCCTTGTTGCTTGGTTAACGTCCATATCGACTCCTCCCCATATCGCCTCCTCCGGTGGTCATATTTATGTGTTGCGGTGTGATATGTTACATTGAACGTTGTTGAATTGACTGTGTATCTCCCTATTATACCACCCTCCACCGCTTGATCCACTGGTTACCACTTCCCTCCCATACCACCGGTTCTCAAATAGTTGCGATACCACAGTTAACCCCGCAATACCACCTCTCCAAACCACGTTGTCTTGTTATATAACGTTGTCATATTTTATGAACATTTTCATATAGTGTGTGAGCCCAGGTCTCTTCCCAATTCGAATGCATCCTGCTCAAATAAGTTTTGGTTACCATCGCAGTTCTTAAATTACTGTTCAGTTGTTAGGATATTCTGACACATAGGAATAGTTAAGTATAACTTGGTCTAGTATAGAGTTAGGTAAAGTGTGTTTCCTTACTATGTACATTTGTAACTTACAATCCGACGGTCACGATATGTAGTGATCCGACGGTTCATTCTCTCCTCGGTATTACCGACACTTGATCCGTGGCTTGACACCCGATTGGTCCATGAATTCTATTTAAAGCGGATGGAGGGTCATTTGTAGGTTCACCGTGCATGAGAGAAGCTTATGTAAATTTTCATTCTTTTATT
>APFE031568704.1:0-13684 GCA_000404065.3 Pinus taeda
CCATTTCCAACAATGCATTGGCAGATTGGGCAATCTAACCCACACAGGGACGACAGTGGGAACGTCAACTGTTGAATCAAAGTCAGGGATCCACTTATTGAGATACAGGCCCTGGGGGCCCATGAAATAGGGTCCATTACAGAAAATCAGATCCTTATCTTCCTTTTCAGAGAATTCAAACAAGAAGAATCCCTTCCCTAGAAAATACGAAGTGACTTTGCCTTTTATCAACGGCACCCAGTTCCTTGCGACCCAGCTCTCTGTGGTTTTTGGGGAGGGCCAGAGTCCAGTGAACTGCCCCACCAAAGCGCGCTCAACCAAAGAAAGAGCGACCTGAATCGGTTTCTCAGGAGGAAGCGAAATCTCTGGGATATCATCCAAGCGTTTCACAAATTTAGCAGCCTCAGATGTTTTCTTTTTTGGCAGAGAATTCAGAAGTTTGGAAAAGGCCTCGGCTTCAGAGAGGGGGGGCGCTGATGACTCCATTGAAGAAGCCTTAGCTCGAATGGATCGAGCTCACCCAAACCCCGATGGGCATAGTCCTTCCAGTCTACTCGAAGAAGCGATCTGATAATTTGCAGAGGGCAATGCATCGCAGGGAAGCGCCTTGCAGGTCGAAGCACCTCGCGGGAGAAAGCCTCCGGAGCGGCCACAGGGCCGAGGCGACGACCTCAGGCGCAGGGTATCAGTTGCAGGGCGGCGATCAAGCACGGTCTCTCCTCCCAAACTCCAGATTTGTTGTTAAAGTGAGTATTTCTTGATATGGTTTTATGTTAATATTTATGTTATATATTGAATTTTTTAATAATTTTTTTGAAAATATGAGTTTATGCAACTTTGGAAATTTTATGTGAATGTAATTCTTTTTAAGGATTAATTATAATTTTAGTGTTTGAATCTATAATGTATAATCATACTTTTTTCAAGTTTTAAGTTGTTTTTCTTATATTGAATTGTAAAATAAAGAATACGATTTTAGATAAAGAAACTTTGGAATTTTTTTTATGAAGTGGAGTTCCCTTAAAAAATTAATATATGTTTAATGTTTGAATCTAAAATATATGATGCCACTTTCTTTAGGTTTGAAGTTTTTTTTATTTATATTGAATTATAAAATAAAACTGGTGAGAATATGAATTTATATAAAAATAAACTTTGGAAAATCTATATAAAGTGGAATATGAGTTTTTGTAACTTTGGAAATTTTATGTGAATGGAATTCTTTTTAAAGATTAATTATAAGTTTAGATTCTTCTTTTTAAGGATTAATTATAAGTTTAGTGATGGAATCTATAATGTATAATCATATTTTTTTCAAGTTTTAAGTTGTTTTTCTTATATTGAATTGTAAAATAAACAATATGATTTTAGATAAAGAAACTTTGGAATTTTTTTATGAAGGGGAATTCCATTAAAAAATTAATTTATGTTTAATGTTTGAATCTAAAATATATGATGTCACTTTCTTTAGGTTTTAAGTTGTTTTTATTTATATTGAATTATGAAATAAAACTTGTCAGAATATGAATTTATATAATAAAAAAACTTTGGAAAATCTATATGAAGTGGAATATGAGTTTATGTAACTTTGGAAATTTTATGTGAATGGAATTGTTTTTAAGGATTAATTATAAGTTTAAATTATTATTTTTAAGGATTGATTATAAGTTTAGTGTTTGAATCTATAATGTATAATCATACTTTTTTCAAGTTTTAAGTTGTTTTTCTTATATTGAATTGTAAAATAAAGAATAAGGTTTTAGATAAATAAACTTTGGAAAAATTTTATGAAGCAAAATTCCCTTAAAAATTTAATATATGTTTAATGTTTGAATCTAAAATATATGATGTCACTTTCTTTATGTTTTAAGTTGGTTTTATTTATATTGAATTATACAATAAAACTTGTGAGAATATAAATTATATATAATAATAAAAAAACTTTGGAAAATTTATATGAAGTGGAATTCCTTTAAGAATTTATTGTAACCTCCTTATAGTACCTTAGCTTCGTTTTACCCTCCAGCTCCTTAGAATACCACACCTTCTCCTTAAAAATGGAGGTAATAATATCTTTGATACTTTCCTTGCTTCCCATGATGATCCTCTCCTTAATCCCCCAAAGGTTGTGTTAAGAAACTAGCTCACAAAAAGATAAAAAAGAAAGATCAATGCCTTAGAAATCAACCTCTTCGAGGGGACAACCTCATTTACATTACACAAATGAACAATTCTTGGATGATACAAATGACAAGACCTCCTTTCTATATATAGGAGTCAAAGGGGTCATAATGTAATCAGAGTCGACATAACAATAATAATGTAAGGGCACAATGATAACAATAGTGGGCTTCTATGGGGAACAATAATAACAATATGGGGACTACATGGGCAGAACAATATAATAAGGGGGTTCCACTAATAACAATAAGGGGTTACACTAGTAGTATAGGGACCTAACATCCCCCTCCTTCAAAAAGTGTTGTCCTCAACGCTTGAGTAGTTCTTGATGCTTCTGTATAAAATTCTTGTCCTCCCATGTGGAACCTTCCGCAGGTAAGTTCTTCCACTTGATGTGATACTCTGAAATTGATCGATTTCGTAGCTGTTGGGTTCTTGTTTCCATGACTACTTCAGGTTCTAATATGATTTTTCCTTCCTCGTCAAGTTTCGACAATATTAGCCCCAAGAGTTAGCTTAATCGGTCAAATCAAGTGCCTCGCCAATGGGAGGTCACAAGGTCGAATCCCGAAAGCTCTTGGGATTAGGTCAGTAAATAGGCTGAGGGGTGTTGATGCACTTTGGGTGGCATCCACTCAGTGTTAAAAAACCCTGGACGTAGCGGCTACCCACTGACCCAGGTATCTGTGAACCAGTAAGTGAAAAAAAAAAAGTTTCGACAATATTGTTTGAACTCGGAGTTTATCACTTATAAGCTTCTTTAAGCATGAAACATGGAAAACTAGGGGCACTCAGAAAGATGCAGGAAACTCCAATTTGTATGTCATAGTACCAATCTTTTGCAGCGCCTTGTAAGGACCATAGTACTTTGGTGATAATTTATTATCCTTATTAGCTTGCTTGAGGGACATTTGTTTGTATGGTTGTATTCGTAAAAATACCCAGTAGCCTATATTAAAACTTCTTTCGCTGCGATGTTGATCTTCTTGTTGTTCCATTCAATTATGTGCCAAAGTGAGGTTATCCTTTAAGAGTTGGAGAACTTTTTGTTGTTGAGGGTCTACCTTAACACCTTCACGAGATAAAATATGACCCAAGTATTCCACCTCTTGTAATCCAAAGAAACATTTGGAGGTTTTTGCATATAATTGTTTCTTGTCCAATAGTCTGAGCACTCTATCAACATGTTGAACATGATCCTTCCAAGACTAGTTGTAGAATAGTATATCATCAAAAAATACTAACACAAATTTTCTAAGGGTGGGTTTGAAAATGGAATTCATCAAACCTTGGAATGTAGAAGGTGCATTGGTAAGGCCAAAAGGCATGACGAAAAATTCATAATGACCCTCATGAGTTCTAAATGTTGTTTTCGGAATGTCTTCAGTCTTCATTTTGATTTGAAGATATCCTGCATGAAGGTCCAACTTGTTGAAGTACATTTCTCCATGCAATTCATCCAATAATTCATCAATGAGAGGAATGGGAAATTATTTTTAATAGTGAGCTTATTGAGCTCTCTATAATCCAGACACATGCGCCATGATCCATCCTTCTTGTGCACCAATACTACTAGAGCAGAGAAAGAACTTTGACTAGGTTGAATTATACCAGCCTCTAGCATTTCTGCAACCATACGTTCAATTTCACTCTTTTGTGCAAAGGGGTATCTGTAAGGCCTGATGTTTGGAGGAATACTTCCTGGAAAATGAATAGCATGATCATGATCACAAATAGGTGGGATACGTTAGGGTGTCTCAAATACCTTGGAATGATTGTCCAAGACTTTTTGGAGATATGGAGAAATAGATGATTTCGACATGGGAACCTCTAGCGAACATAATTGTGCAATTATGCCACGTTGTTCTTCCTTTAGAAGCTTTGTCATGCCATTGGAGTTGATTATCTTTCCCGATTTCCCTGCGATACCCCTTAATTCAACTTCCTTTCCTTATGAGAAAATAAATAAAATAAAATAAATTAAAAATAATAATAATAAATAAATTAAATAAATAAAAATAAATTCAAGAAGAGTTCTTGAAAATTAAAAGTTATCGTAGCCAAAGATTGTAGCCATTGGACTACTAGTACAACATCAACACCACCCATTGGAATGGAAAGCATTGGACCATTCAAAACATATTCTCCCATGGATAGCTTGATATTATGGCACTTTCCAGAGAAATTTATGGTTCTTCCATTTGAAACCATCACTTGACACTCTCATGCTGGATATAGGAAACAATTCAATTCCTTCGCTATGCTACAATGGGTAAAATTATGGGTACTGCCCGAATCAATCAACACTATTACCTTTTTCTTCTTGATATGTCATTTTATCTTGATAGTTTGAGGAGTGGTAATTCCCGCCAATGCATTACAATATATGGTCAAATTCATTTCTTGATGTTCGATGTGATCTTTCACTTTTTGAACCTTTTTCTTCTTGATATGTCCTTCTATCTTGAGAGTTTGAGGAGTGATAATTCTTGCTAATGCTTTACAAGATATCATCGGATTCATTTCTTCTTTCTATGAGGTTGGTTCCTGGTGTATATCCTCTTCTTTTGATGTTTCTTGATCATTTTCTTCCTCCTCTCACAATCTATGTAAAATAAATTCTTCTCGGCACACTTATGACCTTTAGTGTATTTTCTATCACAAATGTAACAAAGCCCTTTTTCTCTTTTTTCTTCCAGTTGTTGTGGCATAAACCTTGTAGGTTGTGGAAGGCTAGGAGTAAAAACACTTCCATATTTATAGTTGTGAGTGATTGGATTCCTTGTTTCCATAATTCCGCTTTCAATTTTTCTTGCCAACCTAAATGCCTTCTTCAATGAATGAGGTTCCCAAAGATGAACCTCATGTTGAATGTTATCCTTTAAAGTCCCTATGAAGACATCAACCCTTTGCTTCTCTAGAATATCATTTACCCTTATATTCAATTTTTGGAAGTCCTCAATGTGCTCTGCCATTGAACCCTTTTGTTTGAGATTTATCAATTGGCTAAAGAAAGTGTTGCTCTTTGTATCCTCATAATGTGCTATTATTTCCTCCGTGAAAATTGACCAAGTGACAAGTGGTTTACAAGAAAAAAGCCCTTTATACCGTAAAAATTGTTTTGATTCTAAATTTAAAGATGCAATATGTACCTTTTATAACAGTTTTCCTCATGTAGATCAAAATATTGTTCCATCTGTAGTATCCAATCTACAGGATCTTTGTCATCAAACTTCCTCATATCATCTTTCCTTGATTTTAGGAGTTTGATATTGAAATGACTATAACTATGGAATTTCAAATCCACGGTCTGAACTAGTGAGCTACAATAGCCCTCTCCGTCCTCTTTCCAATGCCACCGGTCTAATCGAAATTGGATTCTCCATGAAAGAGTTATGCCCAATCTCCCAAGATGACATGCTTATATACTTTTTCAGTCGAGAAAACTTGTACAAAGTGCCACGTGTTACTGTTTCGACCTTCAGACCTAAAAACAATACACATAAATGACCAATGCTTCCTCTTTCTATATCTTCTTACGAAATTTCAATCTAATGCTCAGAGAGAAAGTTATGACAATTTTCCCCCAGTCACCTATTTGGGATGTAATTCGGGAGCCCGCAGAAACCCTAAATGTCTCGAACTATATCTCTGAAACTATAGCGAAACAAGATCATAAATTCGGGCCCGAGCTTCACCACGAGTTTGAATCAAATGGGTTTTAATATCAGAGTCTGAACCTTCGTAGAAAACACATTATAGAGAAAATTCCTCAATGACCTATTTGAGATGGAATTCTGGAGCTTGCAAAAACCCTAACTTCCTCAGATCGTATCTCTGAAAATGTAGTGAGACAAGATCTGAAATTTGGACCTGAGGTTCAGAATGACTTCAGCTCAAATGGGTTTTTGTTTTAGCATCTTAACCATCACATAACGAAAGTTATAGAAAACATTCCATGATGACCTATTTGGAGCAGCAAAACCCTAGAATCCAAAGCTTTGATACCAAATGTTAAGAAACGAGCTCACAAAAAGATAGAAAAGAACGATCAACACCTTAGAAATTAGCCTCTTCGAGGGGGGAACCTCTTTTACATTACACAAATGAATAATTCTTGGATGATACAAATGACAAGACCTCCTTTCTATATATAGGAGTCTAAGGGGTCATAATGTAATCAGAGTCGACATAACAATAATAAGGACAAAAAACAATAGGTGGGGCTTCTATGGGAGCAAAAAAACAATATGGGGACTACATGGGCACAACAATATAATAAGGGGGTTGCACTAATAACAATAAGGGGTTACACTAGTAGTATAGGGACCTAACAGGTTGAGTTAATCCCCCAAAGGTTGAGCCAAGACTGAGCATTGTGATGCCACTCACACTTGAGGCGTAGGTGGGGGTTTTGACTAAAGTTAGAAGAAATTTTTGAAAGCCTCTTGGATTCGTATTGTAAAGGTTCTTCTTATACATCAGATATCTAAACATAGTCATACTTTCAATGGGGGACAATCCAGATTCAATCAAGAGGATAGTATAGGGAGTATTTCCCTTAATCTCGAGGTTATAGGTTATGATAATAAAGAAGGATTAACTTGCTCCATTCACTTTTGACGCACATATTCTACACTCTCATGTTTGGGATGCAATTATCAATAAAAATAAACTCTTAGAATTGTCAATGAAAATAAACTCTTAGATTGAGCATAGGGAAAAAACAAATTGTGAGATGGATAATGTACAAAATTTGTTAAAAGGAAAATTAGTCATTTATTAAAGATAATTATAGATAATGTATATTTGTTGTTAAAAGAAAAATTAGTCTATTTATTAAAGATAATTATAGATAATGTATACTTGTTTACAACAAACATTAAGTGTATTTTTTTTTTTTTTTTAATTACTCTACTACTCATTATTAATTGTTATTTGAGTATAGTAATGTCATAATTATATTAGGTAAAATTGAAAAGATAAACTTATTACATGTATATATATGATATCACTTGTTATTTGATAATTTGGATGGTAATATCATAATTGATGTCACCCATATCTTTTGGGTTGTTTAGGTTAGTAGAGAGACATAGGAGCAAAACTATGTAAAAAATGGAAGAATGTTGAGTAATGTGTTAGATGCCCTCCTGCCTAATGTAAATAATTTATGTTATATATGTCTTTAGACTGGGGAACTATTACATTGGTCCATTTCATAAATATTAGCCCCATGAGGCACCCTTTCATGAAGAGATCTGATCCAGGTCTGAGTGTGAAGAAGGACCTTTCCAAGACCTTTTACTTTCATGATGTGTTGAAATTGCTTTTAAAATAACATTAATGAATACATCTGCATGCTGTAAAGAGGAGGAATAAGACAGTCATCAACAGATGAGAACAAAAGTCGTTGATAACGGAGTTCGTCCAGGAGGGACTACGTCTCCGGGCCCCAGTATAAAGATGGTGTAGGCCGCTGCATTAAGTGATGTCAATAAGGTGATGTACACAGAGATGATATCTTGATCATACAAGGAAGAATTCCCTCACACAAGAGTGGCTCTAATAGATGTTCCACAACTAGAACTCTCAATCAAAAGACTCCTATCAGTATGACACAAAAACAAGCATGGTGCGCATCTCGCCAACATGGCACAAAAGGGATGTCAAAGAAAAACGCATGCATGATGACAACAAGAGTATCCCAACAACATACAACAAGGGATCTCAAAACATAACATGATAAGTTATGACAAAAGGTACATCACATAGAAGATTAAGCATCAAATCAAGCAAGGAATCATGACAACATGTAATAAAGAAGATCCTGCATCAACATCAATCAAGGAGCTGTACAACATAATGCAGAAAAAATAAGTACATGAACACATCATATACCTCAGAACCAAGGGCCATCTGAAGAATTAGATGTCTCACTGCTGAAGCTGCTTGGACCATTGCTCTCAAGGCATTAATTGCATGAATATGGCTACTCGCACAAGAATGTGGACATTTGCATTAGCACTTAGAAAAGTGACTAGAAGAAGAAATGAGAGAATAATAAATCTGAAGCCACCATCAGATTTGTGGCATCGAGTAGTGCTGAATCGACTTTCGAAAATCCGAATTCTGAGAAGTTGAGAATTATGGGCTGAAGGGATCTCCTAGATTCCCTCGGGATTCCTCAAAGAATATGTTCCATGGATGGACTATAAATTTGCAACTCAAATGGAAAATTTGATCTCACCATTGCAATCCCTGCGGAAAACCATGAAAAACAAGTATAAACTTGACTATATTCTGAAATGTCAAAATTTTACCTCCTTGGGAAAATTTCATGGCTCATGGTTCTGCTCCCTGTTTTTGCTGAAATCATAGTTCCATGTGCATTCTAGAACTGACTAGAAAATACAGACCTATGATGAAGAAACTAACAGCACCATTGTGTTCGTGGCGATGAGAGGTGTAAAAACGATAAAAAAAACTTGTCAAATTCTGACAAAGTGAGAATTTGGCCCTCCTGCAAAATTCATGGTCCCTGCATTAAAATATTAATTAATCTGTTGTCTTGAAATTCATGCCTGCATTCTGCCTTGAAATTCATGCCTGCAGTCCCTCTCCTCCGTGAACTATGTGTAGAGAGAAAATCTGAGTTTAAATAAAACTCATCGGCGGATTTCCCAACGAATAGGTCATTGGCTGATGGTAAAGGAGGCTTATGGTTACGGAGAGGTCGAGGGATCAAATCCCGCCTCTTCCACATATAAACCTTTTATCAATCATAAACCCCGAAAACCTCGCATTATTGCCTTATCGGCGCACTGTTGGCACAAAAATCGGCGATCGACAGTTGCAAGGGGCGTTGGCGCATATATCGGTGCCCGATATAGGGTTTCGCTGATATCATATCGGTGATTGCATTCATTGGCGGTTGGCATAGCGTTGTTATCGACAATCGGCAGGGCAGTTGATGTGATACATGGAGGTTGCGGCATAGACATCGACACGATTGTTATGGGTCGGGGCAATATAAATATGACTTTGGGATGTGGGCCGGGTCCACCGCCGATGGCCCGTGCCCGCTCTTTAAATATGGTTATATATATATATATATATAATATATATATATATATATATATATATATTATATATATAATATATAAATATATAATATATATATATATGGTCGAAATATACGGCTGGATATGTGGAGAAGGCTTCGAACGGGGGTTATGTTCCGCTGATTCCTGATCCCGTCCGAAAGCCTCTCCACATGTCCAACATATATGTTCATATATATGAAATATATGCGCTATATTGTGCAATGAGGTGGTTTTAAAGGGTTTGGCGGGGTTTGTTGCCGCCGATCCCGAAACCATGTTTGATTGGTTTTATATAGTTATTTATAACTATATATTAGATAACATTTGTTATATGGTTATTTAATAACCATTCTCTATGATTTTGTCTCTTATGCAAGTTTTGGAGACAAATGAGAGAATGCCAAGTGTCAACGACTGATGGGATGCCATGTGGGTCCCACCTGCTTATTGGGATGCCATGTGGCGCACTGTGGGCCTCACTTTTCCCCTGTCATGTCAAACTTTGAAGAGCTATATCTTTCGTATACAAACTCAGTTTGACAAGCCGTTCACACCTCCACGATCAGGGAAACGAGGTCTTTGATCTGGTCTTGGTTCGAGCACAATACAAACATTTTGATTTTTGAGCCATCTTTGTCTTGTGTGTCTCTCTGGAGCCACCTAGATCAATCCTCCCCACTGAGGAGCTTTTGGTCCTCCAAAAGCATGGAAAATAATCTGCACTTTCTCTCTGTACCCTATGTACATCTCAAGAGTCCTTAAAAGGTCTCGCTTCCATCTCCTTCACCTTTGTTCTTCAGAGCCTTAAGCAACGAGCCGACACCTGCTACTTCTACATTGCTTGCAAATGACATGCTTTGAATGACGTGACCAACTAAGGACCCAAACGTCTCATACTTGCCATGAGTTTATAACACATACTCGGTGGTCAAGTTTACAACAAGATGGATGTAATACCCCAGCTATGACAACAAGACCAACTTATCATGGTTGCTTCAAAAAGTGATGGAAAACACTGCAACACATGATTTACATTCATAAGGCCAGACACTATTTTTTTGATAAGTGACGAAAACATAACATCACTTTCAGAGTTTTAACATGCAACTCAAAATACGACTCAAAACATGACCAGACATCATTGTTGCTGACCAAGTGATGGAAACACATCATCACTTTTACACTTTAAGATGCAACAAATGATTTACAAAAGAATGACCATAAAATGACATCATGTCAAAAAAACCATTTTTCACTTATCAATGTGAATGGGTCACCCCCCTGAGGTGGTTTTTCTTGTCGAACAACTACTCTTCCTAGTTCACGCACCGATGCTTTGTCTTTAAGGCGTTGCTCTGGATGGAGCTTCCAGCAAGTGGCTCTTTGATGGCCATTTTTGTCACAATGACTGCAGTAGGCTTTCTTCCTCCATATCTACTTAACCTTTTTCTTCTCATGCTGTTGAGAGGGTCTTTTACGCCTCATGAGTGCTGCCATTCTTTTCCAACACTTGGAAAAGGTATGGTTAGGTAAACCACAAAAGGTACATGTTTTCCAATGCCTTGATCTTCGTTCATTATTAACAACATGATCATAATCAAAATGAACATTCGAAAATCGAAAGTAATTATACCTTCCTTTGATGTCCTTAATGTCAGTATGGCGATGAGAGCTTGCCTCCGCTCTCTCCCTGCAATGGAAACTACCATGAGATGATGGGGATGTTTTCCCATCATTCTCTTTTCTTGACGATGTCTTGGACAACTCTGACACCTTTGAGCACTCTCCTTTAGTGTATCTCGAGCTTGCAAATCGATGTTCATGCACATCCTCCAAAGGTTGAGTGATGCCTTGGTTATTAGCACCAAGCTCTTTCTCCTCGTGCCTTGTCTTTGTAAGGAGCCTCATATTTGTCCCTGTAATTGGGATCTCCAAATCTCCAATAGACATCATACTATTAAAAGATGAAATCGAAAGGAAATCAACGTCTTTTACCTTCTCTTTCGATTTGGAAAGAACTGATGAGGGTTGCTCATCATTTGTTGTTGGTGGATCGCATTCCCCAACTTCTTTCCTGACATACCCAAGTCTTGCCTGACGGGGTAATTCGTCTACTTTGATGGGGATTGAAAATGCCTTGGCCATTAACGCCCAAGCCTTTTCCTTCATATCCCATTCTCTTCAGCAGTTTGGAGCCAATTCCTGTGGTATGATTTTCAAACACAGTGAAATCATCATCATGAAACATACATGAAGATGGAGAACTACTTTTTACCTCACATGAGTCTCCCTACAGCTTTTCCAAGGCCTCGTCTGTTGCTTGCAGCCGTAGTGGCAAACTTTGTTTCTCCTCTTTCTCTTTATGTAAGCGCATATTCAATTCAACATTCTCTGTTTGAAGATTATGTTTGTCTTGCTTTAGTTCTTTCATGGCCTCTTTTGTGGCTTTCAACTGAAGTTGTAATTACTCCTTTTCCTCTGTCTCTTTCTGTAAAGTTTTATACATAATTTCCACTTTCTTGGAAATGTTAAGCATGGTCTCATACATTGCTCTTTCATCCTTTGTCATTGCACGTTCCATTGTTCACACTGCAATTCACATCAACGTAAAGACTACTCTGATACCACTTGATCCAAGTCCGGGTGTGAAGAAGGACCTTTCCAATACCTTTTACTTTCGTGATGTGTTAAAATTGCTTTTAAAATAACATTAATGAATACATCTACATGCTATAAAGAGGAGGAAAAAGACAATCATCAACACATGAGAACAAAATTCGTTGATAAAAGAGTTCGTCCAGGAGGGACTACGTGTCCAAGCCCCGGTATCAAGATGGTGTAAGTCGTTGCATTAAGTGCTGCCAATAAGGTGATGTACACAGAGATGATGTCTCGATCATACAAGGAAGAATTCCCTCACGTAGGAGTGGCTCTAAGAGATGTTCCATAGCTAGAACTCTCAATCAAAAAACTCCTATCAGTATGACACAAAAGTAAGCATGGTGCGCATCCCGCCAACATGGCACAAAAGGGATGTCAAAGAAAAACACATGCATGACGACAACAAGAGTATCCCAACAACATACAACAAGGGATCTCAAAACATAACATGATAAGTTATGACAGAAAGTACATCACATAAAAGATTCTGCATCAAATCAAGCAAGGAATCATGACAACATGTAATAAAGAAGATCCTGCATCAACATCAATCAAGGATCTGTACAACATAATGCAGAAAGAAGAAGTACATGAACACATCATATACCTCACAACCAAGGGCCATCTAAAGAAGTGGATGTCTCACTACTGAAGCTGCTCGGACCATTGCTGTCAAGGCATCGATTGCATGAAGATGGTTGCTCGCACAAGAATGTGGACATCTGCACTGGCACTTAGAAAAGTGACTAGAAGAAGAAATGAGAGAATAAGAAATCTGAAGCCACCATCAGATTTGTGGCGTCGAGTAGTGCTGAATCGACTGCCAAAATCTGAATTCTAAGAAGTTGAGAATTTTGGGCTCAAGGAATCTCCTGGATTCCCCCAAGATTCCTCAAAGATTTTGTTCCATGAATGGACTGTAAATATGCAACTTAAATGGCGAATCTGATCTCGCCATTGCGATCCCTGCAGAAAACCATGAAAAACAAGTATAAACTTGACTATATTTTGAAATGTCAAAATTTTACCTCGGGAAAATTTCATGGCTCATGGTTTCGCTGCTTGTTTTTGCTGAAATCATGGTTCCATGTGCATTCTGGAACTGATTGGAAAATGCAAACCTTTAATGAAGAAACGAACAACACCATTGTGTTCGTGGAGATGAGAGGTGTAAAAACCATATAAAACTTGTCAAATTTGACAAAATGAGAATTTGGTCCTACTACAAAATTCATGGTTCCTGCATTAAAATATTAATTAATCCATTGCCTTGAAATTCCTGCCTGCATTCTGCCTTGAAATTCATGCCTACAGTCTCTCTCCTCCTCGAACTACGTGCAGAGAGAAAATCTGAGTTTAAATAAAACTCATCGGTGGATTTCCCAACGATTAGGCCATTGTCCTGATGGTAAAGGAGGCTTATGGTTATGGAGAGGTCGGGGGATCAAATCCCGCCTCTTCCACATATAAACCTTTTATTAATCATAAGCCCCAAAAACCCTGCATTATTACCTTATCGGCAAACTGTTGGCGAAAAATCGGCGATCGGCAGTTGCAAGGGGCGCTGGCGCATATATCGACACCCGATATAGGGTTTTGTCGATATCATATCAGCGATCGCATTCATCGTCGGTCGGCGCGGCGTTGTTATCGGTGATCGGCAGGGCAATTGGCTCAATACATGGAGGTTGCAGCATAGACATCGGCGCGATTGTTATGGGTCGAGGCAATATATA
>APFE031568706.1:13622-24424 GCA_000404065.3 Pinus taeda
GGAATGGTGGCAAACTACTTCCCATTCAAGGAGATTCGAAGCCAAACCATCCTCACTTAACTTGGATTCAGTTGGTGAATAAGTTGGATAGAACTTTCGGAGGTTGATTGGTTAAAACTTTTTCCCAAAAAGGTTGGCACGACTGCGACTCTGGGACAAAGCGCTAATGGCACGCCCCTTTTGTAGGATTTTCTCCATTGGCACGGGCAGTACATATTGGACCAGCGCTAATGTAAAAAGGGCTATTTTTAAGGGCAAGGTGCAGGAAGCTCATGTTCAGAGGTGAATGATGCAAGTGGTTTCAAGTCTTGTCACTTCTCACAAGTCCCAGAATGAGTCCTCCAAGATGCAGGAGAGGGGTAACAGGGACGGATACAAACGGTGACAAATTACTGTGTAACAGATGCCCCCTAAAGCATGAGGCCCGAGAGAGAGAGGGGTGAAGTGCTTTACAAGAACATGCGTGACTGAAAACACTACCACCGGAGAACCTGCGAAAAGAAGTACAACTGATATCTCAAGTACATGATAGATGTGGTATGGGCGCAACTATCCATAACAGAGTATATACAACTGGATCCCAGGTATGGACGCAGCCATCCGATGAGGATCTATAAATGGATGCAGGTATGGTCGCAGCCATCCAATAAATGAGTGATGTAATGATTACAATGATCCACAAAATGCAACCCAAATTTTAATATGCATAATTCGGGGTCTTACGCTCCAACTCGACCTGAACACAGTACAAGTTCAAGCATGTGAACACAAGAGTCGATGTCGAACATGCATGGACATCGTCTGATTACCAGTCAATGATGAAAACTGTTAACAGACGCAAGAAGTTCCACCAATAATGACGATGGTCCTCAAGGTACTATAGGTACAATCCATGGCATGTGAATCAATGAGCCGGTGTCGAACACCCATAGAATCATCTGATCAGAGGCCAATGATGAAAACCTCGCGTCGAACATGAAGAACCTGCCATTGAGGCATGCAGGCTCCAAAGTACCTGAAGGGAGTCTCTAGGTCACTTTCCTGGATAATGAGTTGAAGTCGACAGGAAGTGATCTTGATCGAAGGTGGGCCATAATGTTTCACACATCATCGACACGAGACGGAGAGAGACAATATGTTTTGTGTGAGATATCAGAGGGAGGTTGAGCATTCTGCAGAGGTCAACTTCTCTTGAACATATCGACGGCACAACGACGGATCTGGCAGTAAATGATCAGGGGTCATGATGACAAGACGATGAGCAGATGAATGGTCAAATAGGATAACCCAAACCCATGGAGGCAAATGTGAAGCGAGATGAGATGTCCCACCTAGACAAGAATGCAGAAAGTGCCATGTTCAAGAGCGACATACTGTCGATGACAACGATTATGATTCCTTTATTCCCCCACCATTTTTAGAGAGTACCCCGATTATTTTTGGATGGCAAACTTGACGGGGATAACATATGCTTGAATGGTGCCACTACGATAGAATCCAATGTCATTAAAGTTTTAACGAGTCTGAAAAAGGAAAAGCTCGGCACCTTTTCATGTTTAGAGAGTTTGAAAAGACAGCAAAAAGAAAACTCCAGGGGTGTCCTTTTTCGTAAAGTTGTGTCTCTCGAGCCCGAAAAAGTATAAAACGATGCTCAAAAGAACTGCCTGATCATTACGACTGAGGAGTAATTTTCGTAAGTAGTGACATCGACCCGAAAAAGTAAAAAAGCGACCGATACCATGTTGTTTTGTTCCCATTAACAAGCTTGAAACGACAAAGGCCCGACGATCTTTTCATTCTTTATACGGTTAGAAAAAGAGTTTAAAAACGACCGCCTCTTATTTACGTTTAACGAGTCAAGAGGAGTAACTCAGCAATCTTTTCACATTTAGCGAGTCAGAAAAGAGCTAAAAGATGACTCCATAGTGACTTTTTCGTGTTTTTACCGAGTTCGAAAAAGTATAAAATACAACTCGTTTCACCATCGAAGTTGCGTAAAAGACCTGTCGCTGCACAAGAAGCAAATGTAAAACCCATTTTCGACCAAAAATATATTAAAATATTCAAAAATAACCTTGCTAAACCCAAAAAAAGAGTTAAAAAGCTTATAAATAGGGTGAAAATGTAAAAATAGAATCACTTTTACTTTTTACCTATTGAAGAGTGAGAAGGGTCTGTTTGGGAAGCAAACTTCAGGCGGCAAATACAACCAATCCGAGCAACCATTCGCGATCTCGTCAGCTCCAGGTAAGAGGCGCTTCCCTTAGCTCCATTTTTATACCATTTTTTATGTATTTCATGCCTGATTGAGCCCCAGCAAGGGGGATTCCCAAATTTAAGGCTTCGCCCCATTAGCGCGGGTATTCGGCATGGACCCGCGCTAATGGGGTGAAATACCCAAGGGCGCCGCGCCATTAGCATGACTGTTTTAAAAACAGTCATGCTAACCGCACGACCCAAAATTTTTCATAAATTTACCCATTTTATTTGAAATTCTCCTGGTTCATAATTTCACCAATGTCCTAATGAAGGCGTATTTGTCCTTGTGGGTGCAGAAACAGGTCAAAATGGTAGCAGAATGGAAAGAAAGAGAACATGACGTTGTGGATGCTTTGGCAATTGAGGATGAGGGGTGCAAGAATGCTCTGAGGGATTGCAGCCTCAAAAAGTTCTTCCTTACATCATATATGCGGTCGCAACCTGAGTTGCTACAGTTCATCATTGATGCTTGGGACGTGGATGACCAAGTGTTTCATCTACGGAACCAGACCTTAGAGCTTGAGGTATCTGATGTATACTTCATCACTGGACTGTCACGGAGAGGGGCAGTTCCCATTTTGACTGGCAGTAGACCTTCTGGGGAGAAGGTTGGTGAACTAAAAGCTCGAGTGTGCCTGGAAGCACAATTCAGGAAACAGAGTGCTAAGGTGGCCATCAACACCATCTGGGATTTTACTCTCAAAGCCATTCTTTTCACCATCACACGTGCATCTGGGGTGCAGCCGCCCCAAAAGGAAAGCAAAAACCACCTGATACTCACGACTGAATGCCTCAGTCCGACCATCTTTAACTGGGCTGCAGCTGTGACTACTAATATCAAGAGGTAGCTCACAAATTGCAAGCGTGCGGATGTGAAACAGTTCGCATATGGTTCGATCATGGTATCATTCTTCCTGGAGTGAATACCAATCTTCCAAATCCAGAGAGCCGTGGTGGCAGATCCATTGCCACAAGAGCCTAGAATGGCTCGCTGGGCAGCACTGATGCCCAGAGGAGGAGGAGGCCAGGAGATGTCATGGCAACCTGAGTTCTTCATATGGCTCCATCGACAGCTGATCGTGATCCAGGATTGACCTTATGCAGGATCTAGTTTCATGGGAGACCCAGACCTTCCATTACCAGAGGGGGAGGAATGGGAGGAGGAGTTAGGTATGAACTCCTTGATTTTGATGCTTTTTTTTTTTTTGTCTTTTTTAATACATGCATGTTTTGATGACGATTTTATGTATATGCAAACGTGGGCCCAGAGCGACCAGCCGGCCTATCCCCTACAGCGTGGAGAGGTCAACCTGCAGCCGACCCTCAGGCAGGTGGTACCGTGGGGGAGGAGCTGATACAGAATCTCGAGGGGCTTGCCCAAGGGATTCCTGGTTATGCCAGATTGGAAGATGTGCCCTTCGCATATCAGAGGCACATAGTAGGGGTGTCGACTTGCATCCATCGTCTGCTGAGATGATTGGTGCGAGCGGTGATGTGCTATCATGAGCACCACTGTGCTTAGACTCCTAGGTTTTATTTTATGCATATTTTTTTGAGAGACATGTGTCTCAGATGTATGGAGAACACAGACTCTATCCAGACATGTACATTTATTTTTTGGGCGCCTCAGTGCGCCACACGATATATATATATATAATATATATTTAATATATACTATATATATATATATATAATATATATATACAGTGTTATGGTTTATTGTGTTTTATGCTTCTTGTATCATGTTGATTTCCATATTATGCAAATGTCTGTCCAATACATAGTTAGCTAATGCATCGATTACTGCATTAAGTCGTCTTGGAATGTGTTGATAAGTAATGTAATCAAAATCTCTTTCCAATAACTTAACACGTAAATACAACCTTAGAATGCGATGATCTCTGACGGAATATTGTCCGTTGAGCTGGTGGACTACAAGTTGAGAGTCTAAGTTTACAACCAATGTGCGGATCCCGAGGTTAATTGCCTTGGCTAATAATTCAACTACAACACTATATTCAGCCACATTGTTCATTGTACAACCCAGACACACCCCTTGAATATCTACTAACTCACCATGAGGATCATAGATCACCCATGCTGCAGATGACAGATTGCGAGTACTGCGGGAAGCGCCATCAGCGAAACCAACGTAAGGTGATCCAGACATCTGTTCAAGAAGTAAAAGACACAATAAGCGACAATCACGCCGACACACTGAGATAAAAACTAAATAAACACGCACAGACAACACACTGCTGAAAGCATACATATGTACAAAAATAAAGCGCGCGCATGATACTTGATTCAAGTCAAGCCCTTTTCAGGACTTTGCCTTATCGCATTATTGCATAACCGGCCTAGATAATGTAGGCATCGCTCGGCCTGTTGTATAAAATGAGCAACGACACTGATGATCTGCCCATGCCCCCCGGCCGAGCGAGGTTTACAGGCTAGAGGATTCGTGCCCCCTTTGGCAGAGGGACTAAGGGTCGCAACAGAATGCAATAAAGGATCAGGGCGAGTGGAAACCCAAGCAAGCAAAGCGAGATTCGGAGGTGGGAGGGAGAAGTCACCCATGAGGGTAGGGTCTTTGAAAATCCTAGCTCCCACACTCTCAAAAGGAACGGTGGTATGTTCAACGAAAGGTACATTTCCCTCAGAAGAGGAAGCGAAGAAGGAAAGCTGGTCTACCATGACAATTTTCCCTTGATGAGGGAAACGGATGACACGGAAGAGGGATGAAGCCACAGCACGCATGGCATACGTCCAACTCCAGCCCAGAAGGAGGTTGCATGTGAGATTCGCGTCAACTACCTCAACTTCTACTTCAACAATTTTCCCTTCTAAGGTGATTGGCAATCGTTGAAGAATACCATAAGGACGGGATTCTCTCCCATCGAAAGCTTCCAAAGTCGTAGGAGACTGGCTCAGAGTCGGAGACCCGATCGCTTTCAAACAAGCAATAGACATAATGCAAGTTGATGCGCCCTCATCAATGACTGTACGATGGATCATTTTGGAATTGATGACGACTTGGATAAGAAAAGCGATCTGATGAGGCAGTCTAGGAACATGGCTCTCGAGGTCGAAGGTAATCAGATCCGAATCTACCGGGTCAATGCCACCGATGGCCGATAGCAGGGACTTCCTCTTGGGGGGGTAGCTCTGGAGAAATTCTAAGGCAGACATCGCCGACGGAGCCTGCGCTAAGTCCTCTACGATGTTATAGTGCTGGGCAGCACGAGCATTCGGGTTGTAAGAAGATCGCCTGAGTACTCCTTTAGGAGGGGGTCAGATTGTCATCTCAGTACTTGGTCTCTCGATATGGAGTGGACTAGAGCTGGACAAAGGAGCACTTGAGGGAACCTCAGGCTCCTTCCCAGCGGACGACGAATACTCCTTTGCTCGAGTCGTTACATGAACGAGAATAGATCCAGCCATGAAGACTTGGGAACCGAAGGGAGAAGAAGATGGATCAGCCACCATTTGAGTTTGCTGAGAGGGAAAAGGCTCTTTAAGAATCGTAGGAACCCCAGGAGCGCCCTTTAACAAACGACTAACTTCGGACCGCCTGGGGGAGTCCTTAGTATAGTGATCCTCCTCTCAAATGAGGCAAGGATACTTGGGTTTGCGCTTAGCTCCTTCCTCGGCTAGAGGTTTGGAGGATTCCTGTTTAGGTTGCTCAGATTTATTTTTTCGTTTCCCCTTTTTCTTTCCTTTTGAGGCCTTGCCCATTGTGGTGGACTGGACGGCGTTGACCTCAGAAGTACTACCAGAATTTGAACCACCCTGAGAAGTGTTTTCGTTAGAAGCACCTGACCTTTGCTTCCCATGGTTTGAAGATGATTTTTTAGAGGTCGGGTTGACAGAGCCAATAACTCCATCGACAGATGGCTTCGGCGGAGCCTTGGATGTACCAGGTCTCAGGGCGTCCAGAAAATACTCATACAAGGTACCTAACTGAGAGTAAACTAAGTCCAGGTATTGAGCGCGTGTGATCGCTTGCTCTTCAGTCACGCAGGCTCCCATAGCAATGTCCCGTGCAATCTTAGGGACAAAGGAAGTCGTGAACCAATTGGTGAGGAGTTGATCAGGAATCCAAAAATTGATCAACCTGTGACGCCTCCTCCATTCATGTATATGATCGAAAATATGCATAGCTGTATCCTGCTTAAGAGACGTAAGGAGGTGAGTCCCTGTCTCGTACCGAATGGGTAACTGAAAGTGAGTAAGGAATGCCATAGCCAATGAATTAAAATCTTGAAATGACACGCGGGTCAATTCAATATACCATTTAGCGGCAGAACCTATGAGGGTCCTCTAAAAGAGGTGAAGTCGAATCGAGTCATCGAGCCATGAATTAGACGAACACCATAAGTGATACGTCATTACATGAGCTTGAGGGTCCTCTCCGGCTTTTCCGTCAAATTTGGGACAATCACTAGGTATCTTAGTTGGAACTGGTGGCCATTGTGGATTATGTAAAATGGGATCATTTGTTAACTTCGACACATCGGGCAGTTCCAACGTCGCTAGAAAAGGTAGCTGCGGGTTAAAGGACATTTGCCCCGGATATGAGGTAGAGCCAGAATTCCATCCAGCTCCCGTTTGCCCCCACTGGCCTTGTCTCAATGGACCAGGTCCAAAAGGGCCTTGTCCAAAAGGATTTTGTCCGTAAGGGTTATTTCCAGAACGGGGTGGTTGATACTGGTTCTGCCCCCCAGCACCCCATTGGTTACCATACTGGCCAGCAGGTTGTTGATAATTTTGATAAGGGTTGCCCTGCGGCTGCTGGTAATTTTGATACGGGGTATATTGATTTTGCCCCTGGGGTTGCTGGTATCCATACTGAGCCTGGGAACCAGGAGGCATTTGATGAGTAGATTGGGATTGATACCCACCTGAATACGGGGGTTGGGATTGGTACCCACCCGGATAAGGAGGCTGGGATTGATACCCACCTGAATAAGGAGGCTGGGATTGATACCCACCTGAATAAGGAGGCTGGGATTGGTACCCACCTGAGTAAGGAGGCTGGTATTGGTACCCACCTGAATAAGGAGGCTGGGATTGCTACCCACCTGAATAAGGAGGCTGGGATTGGTACCCGCCTGAATGTTGGGCCATCTGGCCAGAAGTTTGTCCTGGTCGGATCTGAGACGGCCCCGTTCGTCCAGAAGGTCGAGCTTGTTGAGCAAGGGGCTGCCCTTGCGCAACCGAAGATTTTCCTTGTAGACCAGATGGTTGCTGAGCGGTAGGCTGGCCTTGGTGCGTAAGGTTGGCCCCCTTGCCCAGAAGGGTAGGCTTGTTGGTTTCCGGGTTGACCTTGCTAACCGTAAGGTTGTCCCGGGTTCCCATGGGGTTGCCCCGAAGGGTATCCCTGCTGGGGCCCAAGTTGTCCTTGCTGAGCGTAGGGTTGTCCCGGGTTTCCCGAAGGTTTCCCAAGATACGTGAAAGACGGACCACTAGAGGCTAAAGGTTGTCCCTGATAGGGTTGTCCTTGCGGGCCTCCTTGTTGACCTGGGTAATTCTGGCCATAATACTGCTGCCCATGATTAGGCTGCGAGTAAGATGGTTGACCTTGGTAGGGTGGTCCTTGAGATGGCTTTCCTTGACCCAGATGGTATTGGCCACCGCCATATCCGGCAGTACCCCAAGCCACGTTCAACGGAACTGAAGCCTGAACATAGGGCTCTTCTGGCAAGGAGGTATACAAATAATGATTGACAGGATCATAATAGGGGCCCTTCCCACCTGGGTTTTGGACATTGTGCAAATACTGGGAATATGCCTCCTCTGCCGAAATAGCATCAGAAGGAGGAGGGGCACCACTTGCGGGATGGACAACTCTAGCAGTATGTGTCGATTTATCACTTTGTACTGGACCTCGAGATGGGCCTGCAGCAGAAGTGACAGCAGAAGATGTTGTAACGGCACTAACAACTGGAGTCGATGACGTGACACAGACAGTCGGATTGGTTGGGACTGCCGTAACAGCAGTATGGTGAACTTGGGAAACAAACGGTCCTATAGTAGGGGCGATGTTTTGATCCCACATAGAAGAGGAAGCCGCAGAGTTCATAGCATCCCTCAGAGATCTATAGCGCGCCGGCACCGTGATACCGAGAGGTGTCACGGTGTAGGGCGTAGAGATGACCGGGGATGTAGCCGAAATGGGAGTATGAATACTCGACATAACGGGCATCCCACTTGACACAGGAGATGTATCCTCCATGTCGAAAGAAGCCATCGGAGATGCAACACCAACAGGAGTAGTGGGAAAATCCTCTTCAGAGGGTTCCCAAACAGGGTTCCAAAACAAGTCGTAAAACTCGTCCTCTGGAGCTCGAGAGTTCAACGGTTGGACACTCGGAACGATAGGAAGAGCGTCACAGACCGGTGTCTCAGGGGCAATAGAAGATGGAGACCCTTGGTCACTTGGGACAGGAGACGGGATCGATGGATCCGCCAGGATGATCAAACAAAGACCCTAAGGAAACTAACGATAAGAGACCCTACTCGAAACTAAACGCAAACAAGATCTACCAAGGTGAATGTTATCGTGGCCAAATAAATTTTTATGACATCAGGACACAACTTGACCTTTTCATGTTTTAAGAAGTCGAGAAAAGGACAAAAGATGACTCTAGTTGCCTTCGAATGTTTAAAGAGCGCGAAGTGACAAATGCTCAATAGAGCCTTTTCTTTTACAGAGTCCGAAAAGGATCAAAAGTACTGCTCTGAGAACTAGGAAGGTTACCAGACAATCCATAAAACTGCTTGTACCCTGGCAATCGTATGAAAACCAGGACTTTCGTACTGCAGTCAATCTCCGAGTGTGTTTCAGTGTGTTTACGGCTTGTAAGCGGCGACACGGCTTCCTATGGATCAAGGATGCAAACCTAGTGGAGTCTCCCCATATATACGCGACGATACGTGGGAGCCCAAGTCCGTACTAGACCACAATCAAACCACACCAGGAGGAAGCACCCAACCTTAATGTGAGACCAAAGTGACTAGGTTTAACGACGCCGGAACACGTCTCTAGCCTAGACCTCTAGAATATTTGCGTTATGTTCCAATGCGTTTTTAAGTTGATTCGGTTTATTTTATGGTTGATATTTAGTTAAGTTTCAATTTCAAGCCCTACCGTATGTGATGTTTCACAATTTCCTAGATGCAAGTTACATGCCAAAGAATGCCATTTCGTTCGATGAATACTAACTATGAGAAGGTTAAGAATTTCAATCAAACAAAATGAACACAATCAATCAAACACCCTAATGCAGCTAATGGCGAATAAACAAAACTTTTCTTTCAACAATACAAATCAAAAAGTCCTATTCCATTCACTATTAAACGCAAAAGAGATTATTTGATTTTTTTTTTTTTAAAGCACAATGCACTAGAATGGATTTTGAAATATAATAGCACTGAGCAAAGAGGCAAATTCACTCAATGAAGACACAATGCAATCCCAAGACACTAAAACAGTTCTCCAAATCGAAAGGAAAACAAGGCTTTGTACGAGCTATGTGATCTAAGCTCAAACAAGGCTAGAACAAAATCCAAGCAAGCAAGAGCAAGTCACTCGGAAATCAATCAAAAACACTTCAACAATCACTGAACAGGTGCGAAAAGCAATTACAAGGTTAATTGGACAATCAAAGAACCCAAAACTCCCATGGCATGCTTGACACACATGGCCACTAGATGCCCTAGGGTTGAGGTGTGAAATCGATGGAAAGAGGCAAACACCTGAAGGACAAAGGTTGAGAACTAGTCAAACATGGCTCAAACACACTCCAGCAACTGAAAAAGACGTGGAAAAATGCAAATCCAAGCTCAAAAAGTAGGCAAACAAGTGGACTAAAAAACTAAAAGGCCTGGCGCGACTGTCAGGCTGCAACTCGCGCTAAACAAGGATTGGCGCGGGTTGTCAGTTAGCAACAAGGGCCACTAGCATGACTGTGAAGGAAAAAACTGCGCTAACAAAGTTTGCCAATTTCAAAAGAAAAATACGCAGTCCAGGGCTTGGGTCACAACCTATAAGCAAGTCAGGAAGCAAGGGGCAACAATAAATTCAATTCCAAAAGCTTATCTAAGCAAGCAAACAAGAGAAAACCAAAGAGGCAAGACAAACTCCAAATTGTTCAATTCGTAAACCAAACCGGAGATCGACTGAAGTGGCTTTGATCTACTTCACTACTGCAAAGCAATAGTGTTTCGAAGGCTATCTGGACGTGTTTCAGACTCCGTCTAAGTTTACAAATTAAACAACAAGCTAAACTCCCTAGTGGAGTCGCCAAATTGTTGGAGAGGTAAATCCCCTCTACGGATAGAGGCGATCCCTACTAGCCCAGAACGGGTCTAGCAACAATCAAACAATGCTATCACGCAAGTTCCTAATTGCAAATAAAGAGTAGGTGATGACGACCTACTTGAGATCCAATGCTTTAGTTTGTAGAAGAGATGTCGCCCGCGTTCCTTTGCCTTGGCCGGTCACGATCCTCCACTATCCACGTGAATGGACACCTGCA
>APFE031568710.1:0-12520 GCA_000404065.3 Pinus taeda
ACCTTCTAGCTTACCCACATAGCAGCGCAGCCCCTTATTCGCGACTACGATGCTTGGGATATACTGACCCTGCGCGTAACCTCCTTCCCATGCAGCTCTCCTATAGACTTGTTTATAGTCCCGTGCTCTCTTTCAACTGCATGCAACACTGATACTGTGCTTCCTACATATAGTCAGGTGGTTGCACTCATGGTGCAAGGCTTCAAGTCACCTTTCAACCTGGTCCGTGGGCCTTCCTTATTTATTCTCACACCAATCAGTGCCTCGCATTCTTCCCTATGCGGTGTGCTTCCTTGGTTACTTTGTCTGATAAGGTGTCGTCGCAAGCATGGTAGTATAGCCAAAAAATCTCGGCAACAATATTCTAGTGTGCTGGTAGGGCTGCCCATACTTGGCCCCATCCTTTTGTCAATGCATAATGCTTGTGCGATGTTGGTTTCTAGTTTTCTAATATCCACATCCATTAATTTGCTTTTCTGCTTTAGTCGTACATAATCTTCTTCGAGTTCGTGAAGCTCAAGGATCCCTTGCTGAATGGCTTCATGAATCTGCATATATTCGTCTTCATGCGGCTACATAATCTCTTCGTGCTGGTCCTCACTTGTTGTCCTAATTATGGGAGTTACTACGTGAGGATTCTTTCCCAAAGCTACAGCCTCGCCTCTGCTCGATGCCTTCGGAATCATTCCTGCACTCAGGTTCTTGTGCATGGTCCCATAGGCCCATCAGACTGCTGGCACGCGCAGGTCCCAATTAGTTCATTCCGCCTAGTAAACTTTGTTCATCATTCCGCATAGCTTTGTGAATGCTCTGATGTGGAATATTTTTTGTGTGTTTTGCTTTTCTTGTTGCGGCGTCAAGTTTCGATTTTCAATCCTTAGTCTGGGATGTGCTTGCATAGCACACTTTTAAATCCATCGACACAAGTGGGCACATAAACTACTTTGTCTTGGCTACCTGGCTCTCGTTCGATGCTAGGGACTTGAAAACTACCAACATATTTACCTTCTACATTTGTGCTAGTTTCCAATAGTGTTCTGATGTGTACTCCACCATCATGCAGGTGTTTTGCGCAGTGCCCATTCCAGCCCATCATACCACTATTTTTCTAGTACTGCACTTTCAAATTTGACCAGGAATTCATCCACCAATGTTACTCCATCATATGTTGGTAGTTCCCTTGCTTTTGTCGTCACGCATTGCGGTGATCTGATCATCATGTTGTAATTCAACGTTGTCACATCGTGCAACCGGTTCTACTAGCATTCTACTTCTTCATCTGAATCCGAAGTACAGGAATTGTCGTGTTCCCATGAGATTCTCCCATCTGCAGTCAGGTTCACCTGGTCTTGGTCTTCTGCCGTTATCTAGTAAATGTAATCTAGCTCATCGTCATTGTCATCATCGCGTACAGGTTCAGTGTAGCGTGCTTCTTTTGTTGGATCTAGAGGAACTACTCTCCGTAGGGATGTTTTCTCAAATATCATCTTCCGCTTCTTCAGGTTAATAACTCCATTCATATCAGTGGCCCAGTCTATCCCTAGCAACGTGGGATAAGGATTGTTGTCATCAACAATCTCTATTACTTCAAAGTCTGTCTATGTGCTCGCGCCTTTGATATCAACAGTTACCCCTTGTAACCTCCACATAGGCAAAATATTATGCTGGTTCACCATTCGTAATTGAATAGGAGACCACTACAACACGGGCCTGCCCATGCATTCCCATGTCTACTTTGATAACACATTCACATCTGAACCCAGGTCTTGGATTACCTGATCCATCTCATATTCATCAATCTGCATTGTTAATGTCATTTCCCTTATAGTGTACAATGCATGCTTCCCCAATTTCTGGACTATGCACAACTCGCTTGACCCTGTGTACCCGGTGATTAACTCTTGTAGTCCCTTGACTGCCTTATTGTCATGCAATAGCTTCATGCATGTCTCTAAAAATGTAGTCAGCATACAAGGATCCATTCCTAGCTCTAGTTGATCCTTACTACGTGAAGTAGAGGCCTCCATGAAGCTCTTCTTAGCTTCCATAAATGTCTCTTTTGCACGTTCTAAGTCAAACTCAGGTTCCTTTGAAGGAGCCTTATGAACCCATGTATCTTCCTCGAGCTGCTTCCCCTTATCTTCCCCTGTGGTCATGCTACTTTTAAACATCATGTTCATGTTAGGGTCTTCCTCGTGAGGTTGAGATCTCATCATTTGGATGTTCTGAGTCGGAGGAGGTTGGACTACCCCTTTTTCACACATCTGTGTGATCAATGTAGGACAATCAACTGGTTCGTGATTAAACTAAGCATAGTACGCACAAGATATTCTCATTGGGTTGGTACAATCGCAGGCATAGTGCCCTGGTCCTCTGCAATTGTAACAGATTAACTGTCCATGGCCCCTTCCAGGTCCCATTCCTCCTCATCCTTGACCTTGCCCCAAAAATTTAGTGCGTACCATCCCCCAGGATGTCGAGGCCTCGCATTTCTATCTACATTCTCTAGGCTAGGGTTTGTTCCATCATCAACTCATAGTTGTGACAAGTACGCTTGCCGCGGCCCACCAACCTACAAAAATTACAAAACAGTTGCTGGGGAGCCTATGTATACCTCTGCAACAAATGGAAATTTCCCATCATGTGCTTTCCTCCTACTTGAGGTATCACACACGATAACGTAGGTGTCATAATAGGTGCTTCCTATTCTTCTGGTCTCAATGGCATTGGTTCCCCTCTTGACAAGTAGTTCGCAAATACTGGATAGTGGTCCTTCTGGTGCCTCTAGGTTTTGCAATTTATGCACCACACTTCCTCGCATGCCTCCGGTCATGGTGCCCAATGATGCTTCAAGCTATGCATTTCCAGGAAGAGATTCTATAGCTGTGTGTAGATTTGTTGAACCCCTAGCCCCGGATCCTGTATCAGTGTTTCATGCAACCTCGTCGCCATTTCCAACACTTCGACTTGGGTTGAAAGCCTCTGCTGTGATAGCATCGTCCTAAGGTGTGGTGTCAAAGATGCCACAAACCACACTCGATGTTGTGCATCCATTAGCGTCATATTAGCCTCGTGGATCATACTCTTCAACCACTGATCCATATCCCATGGGGTCTTGCCTGGAAGCATCGAGATTTCTTTAAATCCGATGATTGACTGTGTCTCTGATTTCAGCCGGCTAAATTCTCTATTCAGAACATTTTGGATATCTGCTATTCCTACATTTGGGTGATCATTAGAGTGCTTCATATACCATGTCAGCGCGTGATCTTGCAACATGCTCACCAATGTGGCCTTCTTAATGTTGTTATCCATGAGCCCTTATGCTTCCCACACTACTCTTACCACGAACCAGAACTGGTCTGGATCCTCATTCCCTACTCCTCTTAATATGGGTAGCTTGATCGCACTTGCCATGCTTAACTATGGGTTTGGTGGAGGTCGGGTGGGTGAGGATGGAGGTGAAACAAGTGCAACGAGCAATGGCATAAGTGGAGGTGATAACTACGAAATGCACTGCCTTATCAAACTAACCACACTTCTTGGAGAAACTTGAGCGCACTCTTCGTCACTCTCTCATGAAGGTGAAATTAAGGGACTGTTTCCTAATCCTAATGTATTCGCATCACTTCTTTTTCACATAACAACATCCTAATCCAGGTATTCATGGATTTAATGTACCTACCTCATGGTCCCTTGAGAAAATTTCATTTTTCTTCGCTATAGCTCACGGTCATGTCTAGCACGAACTCAATGATAAATCCTCCTATTATTCGGTCGAGCCAATGGTCCACATCTCACACAATCTTACCTTCTGATGCCTTTATTCTATGCACTAACTTCAAAATCCACACCGTTGGTTGATCAAGCTTGTACCTTCCTTAGCTATCAGCTAACGTTGTGATCCACTCATACAGTTCCAAAGAGAAGGATGCGAAGAAGATCTCGTGGATTTCCATATATATGTAGCAATCTAGCCAGCTCTTCTCGGATATCTCCAAAGTTTTGTTTTCCTGTGTCATGAACTAGTGAAGCTTCTTATCCAAGCACTCTTCAATTTCCTTGTTTGTTGGGTTCCAGTGGCATGAAATTGAACATCCCTTAGATAGATCCTGGTCGTGGCAATGGAACCATTTGTTGGCTACTTGGGGCCTGACCCAGGTTCAGTAGTGAGTTTAGCGAAGAAAATCTAGGTACTACCGGCCCTTTCGGCAACAGTCCGTAGTGTGTGGACAGATGTCTCACCCAAGGTAGCATGGGAGGGTGTTGGAACCAAGTTTTCGTACCCTAGGGATGTCTGGATGAAGTCTGGGAAGTTAGCAAACATATCTGGGCACTTGCACTTCTCCATGCAGTTGTCTATCTCTCACGCCTTATGCAACTGTTCCGCGTAGTTTTGTAAAGGGCACGAAGATATGTTGTTTATATCCTTTATCCTTACTGTGCCTTTATTATAGATCTTACTTAATTATGTGGTCCCAATATTCTTATTAATCATTTGAAATCATAAACTGTAAAGAGATGCATAAATATCACAGAAACGATAACAGATAGTATTCCAGAATCAACTTATCATTTATTAATCTTCTGTTCTAGTACAATCCCAACTCTGCCCTGTGCACTCAGCTACAGGGGTCCACGCACATACCTGTCAACTCTACCAGGCCTCTGCACACTCAGCTGCAGAGCCTCTTACTGCCACTACGACCCAAGGCTTGGACTTAGAGACTCAGAGAAAATTCCTTATTCAAAAAACCATAATACATCTCAAAGCTAAGACTAAGACTCACTTCCCACTTAGAGCCTCACTCTATTTATACAATCCCATGGTCTGCGGACCATGGGTAGGCCGACTCATTCTATATTAATTTACATTATTTTAGGGTGGACAACACTAGCCTCTCGCGCTCCGCACCCGCATTTTGCAAGATCTTTACATTACATTGACCAAAATGCAGGCTTTAAGTCCTAAAACATGCTATGGGGGGATTTGTTGCCCAACAGGTGCTAAAGCCACATCATTAGAGATGAGGCCATGATTGCTAATGACATCCCTTAGGCTCAATAGCTCTTCCTTGTTATATAATGGTTCCTTTTATTCCTTTGTCATTACCCTTTTCACTTCCTCATCTCTTGTCCCCTCATGAGTCATCCAAGCTTCTAAGGTCATCAGCTAGATATCTCCCAATCTTGCATTGGGATCCCAAAATTTCATATCTGTTAGAGTGAGGTTGTGCATGTAAAATTCAACCAAATTTTCTTTGTCTTCCATGTTAGCTTAGCTACAAAATTAAATGAATTATTTGAAATCCTGAAAGGGCATAGATCCATGTTGTGCCAAGGTTTTGATTTTGAATTGCAGCCATTGTTCTTTGAGAAAGAGGGCATAATACTTTTGTGGTTGTCTTCATTTCAATGATCCATGGAGAGACTTGCCATGGTTTCAAGTTGTGTTTCTTTCTCTTGTAGCCTCTCTCTCAACCTCATATTTTCTGCCTATATCTCCTCCTTCATATAGACTCTCTCATTCTCATCTCACTTAACTCCTTTCTCATTTCAGTGACCTTTTCTTCCATGAGGCCTACATCCTCTACCTTATTATATTTTTCAATTTGCATCCACTTGTGAGTTATTCCTCTTTCTATATTTAGTTCAAAAAGGAGTGTGACTACAACTGTTTTGGGGATAATCCTCCCTCCTTGAATAAGTTTGTAGTAGGATGTCAAGCTAGGTTGTGGGTTAGTTTCTTGGAGCTCTTGTAGGTATTTTCCAATAGTTTTTGAGGTGGTGGATACCTCTTGCAAATATTTCTTAGGCTTTTGTAGCTTCCCCTGTTCTACCTATAACAAATTTTCACACTCTTGTAGGAAACCTTGTCCCTCTTGTAGCTTCTCTTCTTCCTCTTCCTCAAATTCATATTGTGTCCTTGGCTTCTTGAATGTGATAGACCTAGTGGTAGGCCTACTCACAAGTGCTATGGGTGACTTGTTTTTGGTTCTAGGAGGAGTGACCTCCTCAATGTTTTCCTCATTGGGTCCTATTTATTCTTGTTTACTTGGTGAGTCATCAATAATTATAGGAACCCTTTATGATTTTATGTTTTTCATTGTCTAATTCTAGTGCTCTTCCTCATTTTGAAATACATTTGACTTGGCTTTGATTGCTTCCTTTTTGGTTTGACAAGAGTGCCCAATGTAGCTATGGTTGCAACCACTTCCTATTGAACGCCTTATGTTCCTTGGGCTGGAAAAGTCTTTTCACGTCTCATTCTTTCTTCTCCTCCTCTTCTTCCTTCATATTTTCTTCTCTTTCCTTTATCTCTATTGCCTATTTATCTGTCGCCTTTGTTTCTTCTCCTTTTGGTCTTATTGCTTCCACCTCTTATGTCTCTCTTTCTTCTTTTTCTGACCTTGATGTCTCTTCCTCTTCTATCTTTTCCCCTTCTTCTTCGCCTTTTTTTCTCTCTCTTCCTCCAACACTAGAGGCTAGGTTTTATCCTAGTGTCAAGGCTTATGTTTCTTTGAAAGTCTCCCTATCCATGTCTACAAATTTGTTCCATAGGATAGGGATTCTCAAATGGTTCATATCATCTAACATTATCAATTTGATGAGGACAAGGTGAGCTAAAAGTTGATGTTTTCCTTCCCTTACCTTCTGACTCATCTCCATGATTTACTGCATAAGAAAATGAGGGACAATAAGTCTTTGAGAAAGGGGTAAGTCTACCTTGAATCTCAACTCTTGGAGAAACCTGAATTGGTAAGCATAAACTAAACTTAATCTCCCTTCATAAGATATGTATTTAAGGATATGGTAGGCTATCTCATCCCAAGGGTAAGATAGAATCTCTCCTCACTCCATTATTGTCTTCTATAGGCTTCTTTTTTGAAAGGAAGAAGTTTTTCCTCATTGTGACACTTACTTGCTTTTCTTCCTTGCTCCTTCTCATTTGTAGAGGTAAGGTGGTTACCTTGCTGATAGTTTCTAGACTGAGAGAAATGACCAACCCTCTAAAAATAGTTGTGACATTGTCTTCCCTGTTAGAGTATAATTTTGTGGAAACTTCATGGGCAAGGTCATCATCATACCAATTTAGTAGCTCAAAGAAGCCCAACCACTGGTGGTTTTTGAAGATGTCAACTACAGGACAGTGTTGGTGAATTATCCTAGTATCTGATGGTTCCCTTATGTTAAATACTCCCCATTTCTTCTATATTACTCCTTGATGTTATCTATGTGTGGACTTTAAAAAATTTAGGTAGTCTTAGTGGTGAAACAGTGGCATAAATAATGGTGAAACAGTGGCACAGTGCTTGGTGATAGTGAGGAAGAATGGTTCTCAAAGTTATATTCACCAAGCTATTTATTTTATATTAATAAAAACAACCTCCAAAAGGATCCCCTATTGATCAATTGAATTCTATATTCTCTTAATTTCAAGAAAACTATTCATGCAATTGGGTGTAGAACAAAAGAGGTGGGTATCACTTACTTCTTATCATAGAAATCCTCGGTTTTCATGAAGCTTTTGAGAGAGTATCAAGCCACTGTGACTCCTTTTTCTCCTCTCAATTCCTCCTATATCTCCTCTCATCCCTCTTGTAGAAATTGTAGGCCTGCCTATAACTTTCTCCTGTAGTGCTGTGTAGGTAGGGTTCGAAATTCCTCAGTGACAATCTAGCTACTTGATGCACTATCTTGTCATTCCTCGACCATTTTTTGGGATGAGTGATGGTGTAAATGGAGTCAAACGAACACATAATATTCCTTTTTGGTTAAAATCTTGGAGCATTGTGGTGAGTTGGCAGTAACATGAGTTTTTTCTTTTGGACCATTTTTCCCACTAACTTTCATCATATCTCCCTCCTTGTGATTATCACCCAACTCATCGAGGACACCAATTTTTTTTGAGTTGACATTTCCATGTTGCATGGATAACTTAGCTGACACTTGAGTTGACTAGTCTAGGGTGGCCAAGTTCACTGCAAGGATAATTTTAGGGGTGAATGTTCGCCCTTCGGCGAAATCAAGGGGTTTTAAATTTTTAGTGGGTGAATATTTTGTGTCATAGTACATTTTTACAAATCACCTCAAATAGCCCACCTTATTTTAAGGGAGAGGGTAAAAAAGGTAAATTTAGCCCTTGAAATTAGGAGTTACAACCTTCTATTCGCCCTAATTTTCAAGAATAGGTTTTATTTAAGTGAATCCATTGGCCCATTTTCAAGAATAGGTTTTATTTAAGTGAATCATATGGGTCAAATACCATATTTATAAAGAGATATGGTAAATTAATAAAAATATAAATAAATGAGAGTATGGTAAATAAAATAAAACATTTTTATATTACTCACAAGTCACCTTATTAATTAAGGGTGGTAAACAAATAAATATAATTAAAGTGAGGTGTTATATAAAATCATGTACTAAGGGCTGCATTTAGTAAGATCTATGAAACTGTTCGACCAGGCTTAAGACTAAGGTTTAACCTCCTTAGTCGAGAGGGCTCTCTCACAGATTTTGATATTGCATTAGGGAAGAAAGATGGCTAATCTTAAACAGTATATAAAAATTTAGCTGGTTGGAACAACAAATTAGGCTTTCCATTGGCTCATGGAGTCATACACTTCTACAGTAAATTATTAGCTACTCAATCATGGAAGCCAAGGCATATAATGTCTCAACACTCAGAACATTTCTCAAGAAGAACCTAAATTCAAAAAACATACACAGGAAGTCTGAGCACTAGGTGAATTCAGAGTGATTGCATATTTAGTGAACTGTAAAACAAGAAGAATAAAGACCAAACCACATATACTCTGAGAATTTGAAACACAAGATGAATCTTGAGAAGAAAAAGTACTGCTTCTATTACTGTCAAAGTCTTTTTACATAAGCCAACATGAAAACTCTGTTTTTATCATAAATCTCCAACATTTTTTACATCAGAGTTTCTCCTATATATAGGAAAACAAAATTAAACTACCTTGAGTCTCCTCCTCCAGCATGAGGGGAGCTCGAAAATCTATCATTAATTGCCTTATCTATATTTAAACTAACTTATTAAATACAAAGTTATTGCGTTGTAAATACATAGAGTCCTATTCCTAATGAAACTCTAATTCTATCTCCTCGTGTGCATGATTCCTTCTTGAGCTTTGACACCTGTACTATTTCTGTAGTGGCTGAAATACATTGGAAAGACATTCACTGAACGAGCTGCCTTGGATTCTAACTGTGCAGATGACTCATTATTTGATGAAGATGTGTACCATGTTTTCACGGTCCCTGCCTTCCATTAATCTTGATTTCCAAAAGAACATGATTCAAGCTGTTTAATACCTTTGATGACCGCCCATAACACCATATGCCTAATAATCTGGATGCTTTGTGAACTGGATAGGTGTTCAACCCAAAATTTCGGTAACCCTACCAGAACCCTAATATTTCGGTCATAAAGTAGCTTTAGGAAAACTTTAGCAAAAAACCAAAATGTTTCACCTTTTTGCTCCAACACTTACACCTGTCATTCTTTGAATGCTTAGATAGCCTTGTATGGGTTCTTTCCTGCCCCTCGAGGCATTCCTTTTCGAAATTTGCTGACCTCAGCATCAATTTCATTGTTTTTTTACAAAACAGTCACCTACAGCAGTTTCGTAGCGCGCTACGAAACTGCTGTTCTTTTCAAAAATTACAGTCTTCAATAAATTTATCAAATACTTTGTGACTGCTACAGCTTCACTTTTGGCTTCAAAACTCCTAATTTATCTTCCTTTTATATGCTATGCTTACATGCCTCAAAAACCAATGAACTTAAGAAAAATAAAACAAAAACTTGGGGTAACATCTGACCTTAAACATTTGCAATTTTTATTTGGCAGCTAACTTGCCTAACTGAGCTTTTAGTTTTGCAAGCTCTTTTTCCATGGCTGCAATTTCTGATACATTTTTCTCCAAATTAGCCATTTCTTCCTCAGCTGCCTCCCATTGTTCCTTTGAAGATGAGGTTTTGGTTTCTTTGACAATGGGAATCTTTTTATCCACATCTTTCTTTTTGACTTCCTTTGCTTTTTCTGCTTTAGGTAGCTGCTTTTCCATTTCTTTGGCCTATCCTCTTGTGTATGGTTTTCTTTTGATTTCCTCTACCTTCTCTGCTTTAGGCAGATGTCTAATTTCTTTTGTTGCAGGTACCTTCACAGCTATTTCATCCTTGTGCAATTTCTCAGCTACTTTCATTTGCCTTCTGGTGACTGGCCTTTGTGGTTTGACCATAAATTCCTTACCAGATTCTTCAAATCTTAACATTTTTGAGGCTTTTGATTTTTTGGTGCTATCAGGTGATGACTGGGTTAGGTCAATAGGCATTGACTCAACTTGCACTGATTTAGCTTGCTCAAAATCAATTGCCTCAAGCAAATCATTTAGACTAGCCTTTGACATAGGGCTTTCTTCCACCGCTATTGATTTGCCCTTTTCTCTACTTAGCTGACTTCTGGTTCTGATTCTTGACACCTGTTCAACTCCACTTGGCCCTGGTGCATCTTTCTGGTGCTTGATTTTCTCCTTTGATGACTTAGGTGTCTCCTTTGCTGATGATTTAGGTGTCTCCTTTATAACCACAAACTTCTCTGATTTACTCAACTTAGTTCTGGGCTTCTTTTAGTTTTTCACCTCCTTTCTGAGCTCAGCCAGAGTAGGTTCTTCAATTCTTCCTTCTCTTTCCCTATCCGGCAATGGAGTGAGACCTGTCTTGCTTTGAAAGCCGGCCATAAAAATAAAAGAATCCCAATCTCTACCAATTTTTTGCAAACCATCTAACACGAGCAACTTTACTAAGCCATGGTGAAACAGGGATGTTTCACAATCATCTTTCTTTAACTGGATTTTGTCACACATTTTAATAAGGCTTCTGAACAAGTAGAAAGGGACGTCTATTGATGCTTTACCTGTGAAATGCAACAAGAGTTTGAAATGTTAGGAATAAACTTTGGTGTACCTCCCCTCGCATGTTAGGTATTTCTGGATGCATGTAAGGACTAGAGCATAATGTTCTTTTACATAACTCCTTGGCACAGCTTTGGTGAGGTCCTCATTTACATACTGTTCTTTTAAAAATTCCTTACAGGGAGTCATGTCAAAATTAAAATTTTTGAACTACTCTTGTCCTCCTCTCGGAATTTCAGTGACAATAGAAATGGCTTGTGGAGACATGGGAAATTCTAGCATTGACACCTTAGAATTCAAGCGAGTAAAATTCAATGCAAAAGCTTTCGTTACCTCTGTATGTCCTCCCTTCAACTTTTCAAAAAACCTCCAGCAACCAGCGTTTTTAAAGGCTCGTGCTACACCTTCATCTCTGAGTGTAAGATCAAGCCCCTTTGGCTCTGTTCTTAGGCACCTTCCGGATCGATGTACTCTTTTCTCCATCTTGCTACGAATGTCTTCACACAGAGAACTAATAGCAGCTACAATTTAGAAACAACTTCAGCTTTGGAGTGCAGGCTCGCTTGCAATGATCCCTTTAAATGAAAACTTGGGCTTCTTTGCGTTTTTTCAAAAAAAAATCTCGTCATACAACAGGCATGTTAACGCACCATGAATAAATATTATGACACAACCATACCTCATAAAATCTCTTGAAATGATTGTCATGTGCATGATCCTAAACCTGATGGCGGAATGATAACCCATCATGACCTGGAGAAGACATCAACTGACAAAATGTGGACGGACCTAATGACTCATCTCTCCAGACTTGACATTTCAAGAAAATGCGCTGCAAAAACCCTGAATCCCTGATTTCGTAGCGCAGACAATTATGAATTGACAAAATGCGCTACGAAATGGCTGGTAAATGATACGCTGCGAAAAGGTGGAAAAATGATTGCGCAGCTAAATTGGCCAATCAGATTGCGCTGCGAAACTGCGCAAAATACAAATGACGCAAACAAGACAAGACATGCCTTAAACAATAATGATGGAGGGTATCTAACGGTTTTTCACAAAGACTCACATCAATACCTTTTGAAATTCTAATTTCAAAGTGACACACATAGAAACCTATTGACTTAAACAATTTTTTTTTTTTTTTATATGAATCTTTGGACATAGGTGGACTGTGGTTTTAAGTGATAACAGGAGGTATGGTAAATAAATAAAACGTCTTTTTATACTTACTCAAAAGGTATGGTAAATAAATAAAAATATAAAAATAAACTAGACGCATGGTAAATAAATAAAACCTCTTTTTATATTTAGTCCATAACCCTCGTTCTATTTATGAAGGCCCAAGAAAGAGGTTTTATTTAAGTGAATCCTATGGGCCAAATACCATATTTGTAAAAGAGGTATGGTAAATTAATAAAAATATAAATAAATGAGAGGTATGGTAAACAAATAAAACATTTTTTTATATTTACTCCATAAGTCACCTTATAGTTACGAACACTTAAAAAATGCGTTATATTTAGGTGAAACCTATGGGCAAAATACTATGGGACAAATACCATGGACTAGATTG
>APFE031568717.1:73506-89267 GCA_000404065.3 Pinus taeda
CACTTGGAAAAAAAAAAAAAAACCTATGGATATTAAGGTTCCACAGCCCGTGCTTCCCAATACTATATTTGAAGGATTTGTTAAGATCCCCTATGATACGCAGATGAAATAAGTTCGCAAGAAAGGGGCTTTGAATTAGCTCCTCCGGATCATATCTCCCCTAAGATTATACAAAAGACGGGGTTAAGTCTTTATTTTTTTCAGGGGAACTCATCGTTCCAATCAAAAAATATTTTGTAATTAGGTCATGTTCCTGTGTCAAACAATTATTAGTGAACTTTTGTTGCCCCCATCCTTTCCACAAGATCTTCTATTGATAAAGAAGTCACTATCCTGAATTCCATATATGGTGGTGGTAATAGAGGAAGGGACAAAATTTATCTCGACGGCGAGGAAGAGAAACAATACGGGTCTATATTGCTTCAGCAACAGGAAGAGTGAGAAAAAATTTATGTAAAGAAAAGGGTGGATATTGATAATACATCAAACGGTGGGAAATTGGTTGACATTGTACCTCCAGGATCAGAGCTTCTTATTTTAAAAGGGGAACTGATCAAGGTCGATCAACCATTAACAAATAACGCTAATGTGGGTGGATTTGGTCAAGGAGATATAGAGATGAACTATCAAGATCATTACTGTTAAAAGGTCTGTATTATTTGTAGCATCTGTCATTCCTGGCAAGATATTTTTGGGCCTCAAGAAGAACAATTTGAGAAAGTTCAATTGGCCAAGATGAATCTTTAGGTCCATAGGTTTTTGAACCTAAAGTTTACTTATTGATTAAAAAATGAATAACCCCTTTGGAGCCTTTTATCCTTCTTTTCCCTTATATATTCTTGAGAAAATGTTCATGTACATCTATCTAAATTGAAATAAATTTGAAATAGGGAGTGAGTCCATAAGCACTGGAACATATCAACTTGTTGAATGATCCCCATATGTTATATTGTGTACTATATACATGTCATTCCCTCCTTTCCTTGTCAAAAAGATCTAGAAAATAGAGATAGATCGCAAGGAGGAGAGATGAGGCAGAAATAACTAAGTAATCTTGGAGAAGAATCCTATTTTCTCTAATCCCATTCTCATATTTCATTATTCGAAGAACTAAATGGGTTTCTGATCTTGTCCTGTTCGTCAATTCCTTTGTAATTTGAAGATTATTTTGTAAGTTATACTGAAAATTCCTAAACAAGGAAGAGCAGACAAGTAAGGGGCAATATCACTCATAAAAAAAACCCTATAAAACTTTTTGATAGGGTTTGTTCCAATGAGAGAAAATTGAATAAAAAGTGTTTTTCCTCCTCTTTTATTTGTAAGCCAAAAAATAGAAGAAAAGATTCTATATGCCATTTATATTCTCATGTGGCCTCAGGCCTCGGGTATAGATAACAGGCTTACGCCCAACAATGGATAAACCAGTATAGGTCGTAGGAGTAGCAAGGTACATTCGAAAGCCAGATGTTGATCTCATTGCCCTCTTAAAAAGAAAGGGGCATTCGAAGAATCTCCAATCTAACACCAGCAACAGTAAAGGGGTTTAGTTTCTCAGTTGATTTCCCTCAAATAAGACGGCTTCATGATGAAACTGGATGAATTTACTACCAGGCCGCTTTCCTACTACTGAAATGGGATCAATCGCAATCGCTGGCATACTTCACACTACCTATTGGGTGTCCACTTTCAATTCTATACAGACACTCAACCTTGAAGTATTTGGTCAATAAGCCTATGTTGGAAGGGATAATTTGCAGATGGTTGCTGTTGTTCCAAGAATTTTCGTTTGAAGTGATTGTCAATCTTGGTAAGCACAATGTGAGTCCTTACCACTTATCATGTACTGAGTCAGGAGAGTTAGTGGGGTGTTATGGATGATCAACTGCTAGATGCTAATTTTCTTCATGTCGAGGACATCCCTGATTATCTTGAGGAGATTTCATTGTTTTTAGCCACAACATCATTCCTCGTTTAGTACTCCGCAACTCAGAAGAGATACCTGGTTGTTAGAGTGATGGATTCTCAATTGATTTAAGGGAAGTTGTATAGGATGGGGAGCGATGGGATACTTCGGCGTTGTGTTCTGGACCATGAATGTCTTTACATGCTTTGGGAATGCCATCATGGAGTTGTGGGAGGTCATTATGGAGGTAAGGTGACAGCTTGAAAGATCTTACAAGATGGCCTCTGGTGCCTTGCTGTATTTAAAGATGCAAAGTTGTATGTGAATAGTTGTGATGTATGTCAATCCATCCATCACAACCCAACTCTATAATATCCCTTCTATAACCCCCTAAAGACCCACTCAATCCATAAGGCTAAGGGTAGAGTAACATAAGGCTAAGGCCCTTTCACCCGTATCCATACTAGCTCCATTAGTGGATCATGGTGATAAGTGGAGATGCGTAGTTCTATAGACGATATTGTTTCTTTGAGATACGGATCTGATCCCTTAATTGGATAAGTAAATGGATGGGTGATAGTAAAGGAAGGGTTCCTTGAATTGTGTGATGAAATTCTTGAGAATGTTTTGTGTCTGTCTCTATGTATTTATTGGTTTCCCTGTTGTGTTGATCATATAGAATTGAGTGGGGGTAGGCTTCTGATGTTGGTACTGTAGCTATAAGAGGAGCTGCTTGAGGTTCCTTTGCTGTTATTGATGGAACTAGTTGATCCAGATATATTGTTGAATGATCCAAAGTCTAAGTCTAATAGCATTTGATGAACCAATAGAGTGATAGTGAAGTATAAGATCCTTCTTCTTTCCTTTCCAAATTGTGTATATCGATGGCTATAGTATTCAGGGCTAGTTTGTTTATAAAAGTACCAGTCAAAGTGGTTGTTAAAGTGAGGCTTGGGGTTACTTATTGAAATTAGCCAGAGTACGACAAACATGGGGTTTCTACTCGGGATTTATCTCTTCATGGTCTCTTCTTTGCTGTGCTATAGGCGCGTGTGGGCGGATCCAAAACTGGGAAGGGATCTGGAATTCGAACTAGCACTAGTAAAGGCTAAGTTTACCCTCACCCTAAAGGGCCTTAGGGTCAAGCCTGCTAATGCATCCTTAATCTACAGCCTTTCCGTTAAAGTCCGAAAACATTCGATCGGCCGTCCTTCTCAAGCTTCCTGTCATTGCCATCCCATTCTCCATTACCCGCTCATTAATGACCACGCCTTTTGTTCAATGGGTTCCCTCTTGACTAAGCGTACCTAGGCAATTATGATGTCTAGAGAGACAATAATTTCTAGGTGCTTGTTGCCCAACATTGTCATGGAAGCTTGTGATTCGGACTCCCACTTTTGTAGGTCCAAAAGGTGCTTGTTGGCTTTAATGGTGAATTTATCTTTGTCTTGTTGATTTTTAAATACCTTTCAGTGAATTCTTTCTTCCATTATTTTAGTCTAGTGGCGAGTAAGTCACATTATTGAGGGCCTCCGTAATGTCCTTGTAACATTGGTTGAGACACTTCTTGATTTTGTTGATTTCCCCAAAAACATATCTACAACAACAACGAAGGGTCACCAAGCTTCAAAGGGTTCATCAAGATACTAATTCAAATAGAGTATAAAGCTCCCCATAGTGCTATCTATCTTAGCCTGAAGCTAAGGAAAGATGAGAACCATGCCTCTTGTGGGTAATAACCTTTGCTTTGATGTCAACTCCTAAGTTGGAGTTGACAAGCATTGACATGATGAAAGGTTTCCAAGCTTTGCACTTAGGAGATCTAGAAGCCATCATGGTATGTTTGTTGTCAATCGCTTGAAGGGAATGAGGAGGGGAAAAGGTCAAGGACATTTAATCCCTTGATCCTTAGTTATACTTTTGAAGGGAAACTTCCCCCCAAGTGGTGTCAAAAATTTATAATAGAAAAAGACAATTCTTAATTGGTTCTTAGTTATGGAAAATGTTTAGTGCTTCTCTATTGTTAGGAGTAATCTTGGAGTAACATTTTCTCTTCAGATAGCCTGCCCCTATATATTATACGAAGTGAACCTCTAAATTTAGAGCCCTCTTTATTTGGTAGAAAGATATACATTAGAAGTGATGTATCAAGGAGATTGACCCCTTTTGAATTTTGTCTACTATTGGTTTAGAGGGAATCTTTCTTTGTATTCATTCTCTCACTATAATTGTTGAGTCTCCTAGCACATAGGCTTCAATTATACCTTGATCTCTTAGCACTTTGATTCCTTGATATGTAGCTAGTTCTTACACCTTGTTATTAGTAGTGTGGCAAATGTCGCAAGCAATTTTGATGTCCTTTTGGCCTTCATGATTGAGAATGATCCTCCCACGCTAACCACCCTTGAGTTGCCTTTCAAAGCTTCATCGAAGAAGAGAACATGATGTTTTTTGTAGTCCTACCATAGGGAAAAATTTTCCACATTGAGTTTTGGTTTTTAAGTTCCCTATGTCGATGATTGAGTGAGAGAATTTAGACTGTGGACATGGGAGAAGGAAATTAAAGAAAGAATTCAGGCGTGTTCTAGAGGTTAGTATACAACTACATTGGACTATTTTATCTCATTGTCTTGGATCATCTCTTTTAGTAGTCTCTAGGTGACCTTTGTAATTTATCTTCGTACTTATCACCTTGTTTTGGACCATTAGCCAACAAAAAAAATTGACCTTTGGGAGGTCATTTCCTTCCCAAATTTCCGAAGGACAGATTTAGGAGGGAGGCCATGTTGACTTAGAATGGTAGCATATCCTTTTTTGACATTGTACTGCCTGCACATGGGCCTATCCTCTCTTGTCTCTTTTCATTTGATTGATTGTTGCTTCTCCTTTAAGGATCATAAATAGAGTTTTTGAGCTCCCTAAAGCTTTGAAGGGGGATGAAGCAAGATCTGGTCTTGCCAATTACAATCTTGTTTTTGGTTCCAAATGGAGAGGTCAATTAATGAGTTTATTCTTCATGTTGCTAGCCAAGGTTGAATTCAGAACAAAGGGTTGTGGCGATATAAATAATTACAACAATAATAAGTTGCCAAATCCCCTAAGATATACTTAAATTAGCGACCAAGGAGCATAAGATTTAGGGTTGATGAGCATTGTTTTCGCAATCTCCTAGGCTTCAAATGTTACTAAAACATGTATTTTCCTAAGGTTAAATGATCTGAAGCTATAATATGACTAAGTACTAAAACTAATTTAACCCATCATAAGTTCAAGCATTTTGCAATTAAATCATCCAATGTATAGAGTGCTCCTTAGCTATATAGGCTCAACTTGTTAGAATTATTTTACATTTTTAGGAAACAAACCACAATGCTTAAAAGTAAACATTCTACTAAAGCAATAAAAGAAATGCTATACGAAACACGAATTACTTCTATAGTGCACTTCCACAAACAACATTTCTTTTTCCAACCATAGGGTGATGGTATGTCAATGGACAAACTTCAATAGAAAATACAATTTTAATAGAACCACTAAAAATAAACATATAACTAATCCTTAGCTACTCACATGGATGTAGGATTCTATAATGACAAATTATAGAACACACCTAGCTAAGAAATGTAAATGCAATTGCAAAAACATACATGGAAAAGGTGCATTAACTAGTAAACTTTTCAAACAAGCCCTTGCTCAAAGAGTATTGATGAACTCCTATATTGAATCTTATGTCCACTCTATATAGGAATTGTTTCTATGATAAAAGTGTTTTGAATATTACATGAATATTCTACAACTCACAACCCTTATTATAGCTAAGGAGAATCTAACCAAAATTGACTTGTAGATAAGTACATGTACATTGTATATCTTGAATCATCTAAGGCAGATGCTAGGGAATTCCATGACTTCCCCAACTAATCTCTCCCCAAGGATTGTTAACTTCCTCGCGATGAATAACTGTCATGTTGGTGAGTTGCTAAAGAAATGATTTCTTATGCACACTATTCTTCCTGATACGCTGAATTAGTGGGTTATTGGAGAGGTGAATTCTTAGGTTCATCTCCCTTCCTAGTTGAATCACTAATGGGTTGAGTCCACATTATCAACCGTTGAATCGATGCCACCTGGCTTGTGGGCTTTCACGATATCATGATCTTAGAATGGGATATAGAGTTGGGAAGACTCTGTAACTTATTTTTTATTTTTTATTGAATTTATGAGTAATGTTTTTCCCATGGAAAAATCGTAATTTTATTAATGAAAACAAAATTACATGTTGCAGATTCTGAAACACATTACATCATGCAAGTCGAAATACTACTCATCAGAGGTTCAATGAAAGCAAAATAATGTACAAATAAGAAAACTAATGTACAAAATGGGGAGAGTCGTGTTTTTCTCCCCTTCTTCTTCTCAACCTTGCACCACTCCCCTTGAGTCGGCATCAAAGATACGAGTGCAAGTGAGTTGTGAGCATCGGGTCAAGGATTATCCTTATCAGAATCTAAATTGTCTGATGTATGTACTCGTTTGTTCCACTGGAGTCCTTTGCATTTGGCATCTTTTCCAGCTGTAATTCCATAGGATCTTTTGGAGTTATCTCCTGTGCTTTTGGTTCTTTGTCCGCCTAGTTATTCTCATTGGGTATGGGGTCTTCCATAGCAACTTCCTCCTCCTCATCAGAGTCATGTTGGGGAAATTTCCAACCCTTGGGTTGTTTCCTTGTTTTTTTTTCTTCATATATCTTTTTTGGCTTTCGGGCATGAGTTTTGTAGGTGTCCTGTTTGCCTACAAATTCTTCATCTAAATGTTGTGTTTTCATAGTCTAGTATCTATGTCCAGCTCCGCTGTTGGTGTTTCAGCAGTATGCAATCCAATAAACCTTTGTTGAGATCTACTTCCACACATATACGAGCAAAAGTATACACTCTTTCTTCCAGTCTTTGTGTGTCCATTTTGATATATTGCCCAATGGAGTTGCTGATACCAGTAAGGACCTGTTGATCCCAAAAATGTAATGGGAGATTATGCAACCAAGCCCATACTAGCATCTTGGAAACAACCATAGTATTAGCATCGAATTTCGGGAACCAAGGTGTCATGAAGAAGCCCGTGGATCCCCAGAACCATGGTCCTTCCTGTAGTATAATGTCTCTTGCCTCAGATGAATGTAATTTGACAATGAAAAAACCCTTTGAGCATAGGTGTATTTCACAGTGAGTAGTCCAGTTTGAGAAAATTCAATGGAAGAGATCAACAGGTTTTGGCCAAAAATAGTTGAATCAATAGATTAGGGCTTGTGATTCAAAAGTATTACAGTGAAAATTTGTTTCTGGTATATCTATGTTTAATTCTGGAATATAATTCAGTTGCTCCACAATATATGGATTGGGTTCAGTTCCAGCATCCTTTGATGTTGTTGTAGGTGTGTTTTTTCCTGGTAGGATATTCTTGAAAGAAAGTCCTCCATTTTTGTGCTTCTGTTGTGTTTTGTTGTACTACTTCCAATGCCTCCTCTTGAATGTTTTGTTTTACTAGAGGCCGTGGCTCCACCTCGCAACCTCAGGTTGAGTGTTATGGTGGACATTGACATAATATTGTAGTCCTTCAGGAGTCTAGTGTCCTGTAGTTCTCTGCCCCAAATATCAAATGTTGTAATCCAACAGGATATCCAATATGTTGGGAGATGAGATACTTCAGATGCAATACACAATCAGTTGCGAGAACCCAAACTAGAAAAGATGTCTTCGGAGAGGTTTTAATAATAACTTGAAATCGATGAAAATTTCCAAGTATGGGGAATCTGTGTCTGCTTGAGGTTTGCAATGTCGTGCTGTTCCAAGTACTCTTTTTTGCAAATCGTTGTGTGGGTGCGTGATAGGAGAAAACCCCTTGATCGCCAGATTTGCCAGGTGCTTTGTTTCAGTTAATGGAGATTGAATGTATGTATCATAATCTAGAGGCAAGAGTATTTTAATTGTTATCTCAGTGTCTAGCAGGCCCAACGCCACAGAGTGTAAATCCCCATCTATAACAGTGTGCAAGCATGTTTGCATAAAATCCATTTCCCCCATACCATTGCTAGCAGGTTGGTGACACTGTGGGTCTGGGAAAAAAGGAGGGTTTATGATCTCATACACTCCGACCAGTGTAAATCTGTTGTGGTCGCGCAGGAGCATACTATAATGGAGCAATAGGTATGCATACATCAGTCCTAATCCGTCACAGTACCTAATACAAGGAGAATCAAGCTAAATCAAATCATCATTATCACTATCCATTATGCATGCAATAGACTTATGGCTATAAGTCCTAGCCTAGTACATAACACAGGCAGAACTAGTGTCCAACCATACTCATTGTCAACCTGCAAGAAGAAATCCTTGCTCACTCCCTCTCAACTAGGGAGAATTCATCAACAATCCTTAGCTTGCATGAAAAGTATTCATACTTCTCTTGCATCAGCTACTTGTAATTGTAGCTTTCCTCTTACCAACCCTCTTGCTACTAAAGATTGCTCACCTTGCAATTTCAAGGGCTCCAACTTTGCCTCCTAACAAATCATTATCATGTACTTGAGTTCTTCACCTGCATCATCTTTAAATGTGATCTGTAACCAAAACTAATTTTTTGAGAATAATTTTTTGCATTTTCATTGGCCCATAGCATCTGTTGATTGCATATCCATTTGATGATGTTCTCTTTGACAAATAAGATATTTACAAGGATCAATGGAAAGCACATATTTCTTTTTATTTATTTATTTAACTAAAACTTGATTGGAGATGTTTGTTTTCTATATTTAGTAATTTTTATTTTTATTTGAATTTGAATTTAATTTTGATTGGTTTTTGGTAGGAGAACATTTGAGGAGATGCGGAAGATAAAATTTGAATCAATGGAATTTCTCCAGGTGGGGGGGGGGGGAGGTGTGTGGGCGTTTCTCTCTTCTGCAATTTTGTAATTCTTAAAGCACTATTGTAATAGGAGTTCCGTGTTGTAGGTATAGAGGATCAATATGATATCTGGGAATTATTAGGATTTGCCTCTTTTCATTATGAATTGTGTATGAGAGGCAGAGCTTGCACTATTGTAGCACTTGCTTTTAGTAGCAGAGTTTATGCTTTGGACGAGATTGTAGGAGATTAGATTTAAAGAACAGAGAAGGAGAACGGGTTCAAATAAATTTGTATTAGAAATACTATTATTTTTAATGTGAATTTCATTATTGATGGTAGAATTATGTTAATTGGATTTATATTGTGCATGTAACACCCTCCAACCACGTCTACCCAAGTAACCAGCTAACTAGGGTAAACATGTGACTAGAGGCTACTATGATATGATTCAACCTCTTATGTGACCTTAAGGAAATGGAATCTATTAAACAACATCATATAGACCTTCCACATCAGCTATAGGATCCCTGAGAACCATCCCAACACTTCTGGTAACCAACCCCTTGGTCCCACTGAGGTTTAGACCTCTTAATCTCTGGATGCTCCCATGCTATGGGCCTGACAACGTTCAAGAGGCTCTGGATGATCTCACGATAAGGCATGCCAATGTCTAGGGACTATTTATCTCAGTGTTGTGCCATCGTCCCTAGGATTTGAGCCACTTTTTTCAGGCCCATAGCCCAAGTCACTACCGAAAATTGAATGACACCTTCAGAACAAAAATATAACAACGAAACAATGATTCAATGCAAATACTTGAGCAAGCCCTTGACTGGACCCCTACTATCCAAGACAACCATTTTGTCAAACATATCACAAATATGTAATCTACAGGTTTAAACAATAGATCTAAGCATAGGGGTCTCATACTCATATGAAAATCACTAAGAAGCATTGATGCCTAAACACATTAGTTGCAGTTTCATCCATTAGGTCATAGATACATTTCTCATTAATTTACAAGTAAAAACATGATGAGAGCCATACAAAACTACTGTCATAAAACATATACATAACTAACATAATAGGAACATAAATACCAAGGAAATCACAACTATATGATCCACATAAAACCAGTATAATGTTAGAAAATTATATATTACAGAGCAATGGAACACATAAAATATATTGCAGAAATATAAACACATAAAACACATAAAACAAGAGAGACATAGATATACATGGTTCACCCAATTTGGTCTACATCCATGGGAAACAACCAATTCTTCCTTTTGTATTATCTAGAAAACTGAAGAGATACAACCTACAACAGATCCGATGTAATTCCCTCTACTCTCTTGCTCAGTCTCCTCTCTCTTTCTCACTCAGAATACAGATCTACATAGACGCAATACAATTCCATCATATATAGCGAGGGGGTGCCTTCTAGGGCAAAAAACCCTAAATTAAACATAACTTCTATTGTCAAATCTTTGCCTAATGAATGACCTAGATTGACTACGAAATTACAACATTTTACAAGGTAATTTTACATCTATTTTTAGCTTCGGGGGCGCTGCACCCAATCCCCCACTAGGGGGGGCTCCCAAAGATCGCAGCCCCCCCTAGACCCCCCTTGCAACGCAAATATTATGAGTGGCATTGTTGCCACATAACGAACTGGGGTCCAATGCAGTGATACCTCTAAATAAAGAAGATAATCAGGCTCCGCAGCCAACATATAATACTCATAGGAATACAAGTAGAAATAACCTCATATTGATGATGAAAAATCCAAACTTGGGATAGGACTACCATGTTCCACCTAACCGTAGAATGGTTAAGAAAAACCTCTCTTCATCCATTCACCCCCGTGCCATATTCTAAGCATGAATGTGGGATCTCATAAAACACGTCAATCCAAAGACATCCAAGGCTTCCAAAGGACAACCACCTAAACCCATCAAACAATGATTCCACCTCATGGTTGGACATCACAAAACCATCATCAAATTGGTCTCTATCCAAACCTTCTAGGGATCCAGAGCATTTTTTCCAACCAAGGCTCCAGGACTAGTAACTCAACCCATAGCTTATACTGGGTTCCAAATCGTTTGTCCAACCAAGGCTACGAGACTAGTAACTCAACCCACCTAGGGCTCCAGAGCATTTTTCCAACCAAGGATCCAAGAATAGTACCTCAACCCAAGTTGTTATAGGGCTCTAGATCATTTTTCCAACCGAGGCTCTAGGACTAGTAACTCAACCCAAGTTGCTACAGGGATCTAGAGCATTTGTCCAACCAAGACTCTAGGAACTAGTAACTCAACCTAAGCTAAGGAAACATGAGAACCAAACAAAACAAAAACAAGGAAATAAATCCAAAATCACCATGGCTATCCAGGAAATGGCAAGGCCAGGGAAATGCATTGTCAATCTAACAAATCCTCCATGCTAGTGGCAGATCATGACCAATAAACCATATTCATATGCGATGCATGCCAAAACTAGTGAGGGAAACATACATGCAACTCGATACCTACAAGAAAAACATGTTATATATGTTGATCTCAATGTCCTCTTGTGCTTTCCTACTCTTCCTTTTCCTTATTACTCCAAAACTCCAAGTATGCCACACCCTCCAAGAGTGCTCCAAGAAAACTCTAAGTGTCCAAGAGTGAGAGGGGGAGAATAATGAGTGAGCTCCAAAAATTGAACTGACTAAAGGTTACTCACTAATCCTCAGAAGCCTCTTTATCAATAAGACCTCTATTTTCTTCATTTTCCATTATTTTCCGTCATTTCCCTCCTCACATGAAACTTGTGACCTTTCACCTCCATTTTCTCCTAATTTCCATTATTTTCATAAATAAATGTGCCAAAAATTCCATTTTTCCTTTCCAAATCCTTAGCCATTTCCTTAGCCATATTAACCGAAATGAACACCCACACTAGGATGTCTTGCCTAACATTTAGCTTGGAATAAGTGTCCCATCAACCGTGGTTATTATTTTGTGTTTATTAACATTTATTACATGGAATTTATCTAGGGATGTTATAGAATCCTCCCCCTTGGGGGAACACCGTCCTCGATGTTCAACAACACCTATAACCACAAGACTATTGTAATAAAAACATACTGCCGATGGAACTTTATAACTCAGCTTGTTGTATTATTTACAATGATCAACCTGCTTAGAAGCTAACCAACATGAAAACATAACAAGTGTAACATCACAATGACATGACACACATACTGCTTATTGGAGATTTATAACATAGCTCATGGTGGTATTTACATCCATATACATGTGTACATATACCAAACATCACCAAAACATATACCAAGACATATACGAAAACACCATACCAAAACTTCTTTGCGTCAACCGAAAAAAATGAAGGATACGTAGCCCGCATCTGATCCGCCATCTCCAATGTAGCTTCATCAGGCCCAAAGTGCTTCCATTGCACCTTAACTTTCTTGATTTCTCAATTCTAGAGCATGAGCACCTTTTTCTGCAATATACAATAAGGCTCTGGCTGGAATTCTCCATCTCGTTCCACCTGCAATACAAACTAGTCAATCACATTATCAACATCTTTAACATACTTCTTAACCAATACAAGACGGAAAAAATCATGGACTTTCACTGGCGGAGGCAGTGCAAGTCGATAGGATACTAGCCTGATCTAGGTCGATGTTGGTGGCCACTTGCCTAATCCACATGTAACCCCACCATTGTCTCTTTCAGTTTCCTTAATTGTGGCTCAATTTACTATTTTTGGCATTTTTTTGGGTCCTGAACCTCCAGAGCCATTTTGAGGCTCTAAACGACGTTTTTTTTGGAAAACCAACATAGGTCGTTGATGATGTTGGTGACTAAAAAGTTGCATTTCTCGGATAGATATTTCTAATGACGTATTGTGCGTGCAAAACAGAGATCATATGCCAAAATTACAACCCCGGGAATTTGATGTACCAATTTACCCAAACAGGGCCCATAGTTTTGGTTATTCATCTCCTAAGGTTAGGGTTTTGGATGTTTAAGGTTTTCCATTGTTTCTAAATAATAATTAGGCCTTCGAGCCTCATTGTAACACATTTTAGAGGCATGTAGGCGCCACATCTCTTCTCAGAGATAAGCTATCATCGCCCAAGCTAGTATTATTTCCATTCTATTTGTAAGCATATTTTAGTATTTGATATTAATGAAATGAAGTATTATTTATGTTGCATCTCTGTATTTATGGTTATATCTATAATTTCTTGCATTCCTATTTAAGTTCAGATCAGTGGTATCAAAGCGGTCTTCTCTTTCTCTGTTTTTCTTTGTATGTCCCCAACGAGCTCGGGTTATAAGGAGTTAGGGCTTGAACAGGTCGAACCTTTACAAGAATAGCCTCCCAAATCCCAACGGCCTCCCATGGTGGAAGAGAAGAAAGATGAGGGGGCAGGAGATCCATTTAAAATCTTTCTTGTTGGAGAGGTAAATCCCCTCTACGGATAGAGGCGATCCCTACTAGCCCGGAACGGGTCTAGCAACAATCAATCAATGCTACTCTGCAAGTTCCTAGTTGCAATTAAAAAGTGGGTAATGAACACCTACTTGGATTCCAACGCTATTGTTTGATGAAGAGATGTCGCTCTCACTCCTTCGCTCTGGTCGGTCATGATCCTCCACTATCCTCGTAGATGGACACCTGCACATGCAAAGAGAGAACAAACACAAGCGTGAAATCTAGTAAAAGCAACTATACATCAGTCAGAAAGGATGTAATTCACATTAACCATTATAATAAAAATGAGAATGGAACAATAATAGTAGTCATATATCTTTTATTAATCAAAACAGAGAAAGGTACAACCAATGTTCTGACGCTGAGTCCTTCTCAAGAGGGTCCAGCCAACAAGTCTCATAAGCATTCACCCTTGAAGATAGATCTCCCAAGACAAGCAACTCTCTCTCTCACACAAGGCAACAAGACTTCATAACCTTCCTTAAGCTCTCTAGCAATCCACATTTAACACACCAACTGCCTATTAAGAGCAGCACTAAAACACTATGAATTCCTCTATGTCAAAGTTATATGTCAAAAACTAGCTGCTCATGGCAATGGTGGAGGCTGATATAGGAGGAGTCTCCATGGATGGTGGAAGGATAAGCTTATCTCCAAGAAAGGTGGCTCATATGACGAACAGACATGCCATAGAAGGGAGGGCGACCTTCACAAGGCTAGCAACCAGGTCTGGAGCCATCTGGAAGGCTGGCTGTTAGAACAAACTCGCCCAAACAGGATTAGCGCGGGTGTATAACTGGACTGGCGCGCTGACATCGCATCTCAATGAAAGAAGAGGTCTGGTCAGCGCGACTTAATACAAACAGAGGATGCGCTGGCTATGAAATTCAATCAGCGTGGGAAACCCTTGTGCTTCCGCGCTGGCAGCGCACCAATCGCACTAGCATCCGCCAGTCAGCGCGGTTATTTCAATAACAGTTGCGATGATCCAATATACTTAGGCAAAGAGGGTTTTTTGGCCATTTCAGAGAGCATGAGCATGATGGATTTGATTTCATGACACAGTAGGGAGACTGACAAGGAAACAGTGACAATTTACTGTGTAACAGATGCCCCCTAAAGCATGAAGCCCGAGAGAGTGGGAGGGGTGAAATGCTTTACAAAACTGCTAAACCGGAACACCACCAGGAAGAACCTGCACGTAGATACAACTGATATCTCGATTACATGTAGTCGAGGCATGGGTGGAGCCATCCAAAAGACATACGAAGAAGGTCTGTGGTATGGACGTAGCCACCCAGCTGAAGAGACCATGATGATAGAAGGTATGGTCGCAGCCATCCTAAAAGACTCAGGTATGGGCGCAGCCATCCATCAATGAGTCATGTAATAATAATCCACAAAATTGCAGCCTGGTCCGCAACAGACTAGAACCAGGGTCTTGCACTCCATCCAAACCCGGATAAATTACAAGTACAAACATGTGAATACAGGAGTCGGAGTTGAACATGTTTGAACATTGTCTGATTACCAACCAGTGATGAAAGCTGTTAACAGACGTGAGAGGTGCCACCAATAATGACGATGGTCCTCAAGGTACTATAGGTACAATCCACGGCGTGCGAATGAATGAGCCGGTGTCGAACACCCGTAGAGTCATATTCGATCGGAGGCCAATGATGAAAACCTCGCGTCGAACACGAAGAACCTGCATTGAGGCATGCAGGCTCCAAGGTACCAGAAGGGAGTCCCTAGGTCACTTTCCTGGATAATGAGTTGAAGTCGACAAGGAAGTGGCCTCATCGAAGGTGGGCCATAATGTTTCCCACATCATCGACACGAGACGGAAAGAGACAATATGTTTTGTGTGAAATATCAGAGGGAGGTTATACTTGCAGAGGCCAACTTCTCTTGAACATATCGGCGGCACAATGACGGATTTGGCAGTATTTGAGGTCAAGTGATCAGAGGTTGTGATGACAAGACAATGAGCAGATGAATGGTCAAATAGGATAACCCAAACCCATGGAAGCAAATGTGAAATGAGATGAGATGTCCCCACCTAGACACCAATGCAAACAGTGCCATGTTCAAGAGCGACATACTGCCGATGACGACGATTATGATTCCTTTATTTCCCCCACCATTTCTGGCGAGTACCCCGGTTATTTTTGGATGACAAGCTTGACGGGGATAGCATATGCTTGAGGGGCGTCATTTCGACGGAGTCCGATGTCATTATGTTTTAACGAGTCTGACAAAGGAAGAACTCGGCGTATTTTCATGTTTAGAGAGTTTGAAAATACAACGGAAAAGAAAACTCCAGGGGGGTGCTTTTTCGTAAAGTTGTGTCTCTCGAGCCCGAAAAAGTATAAAACGATGCTCGAAAGAACCGCCCGATCATCATGACCGAGGAGTACTTTTCGTGAGTAGTG